>RJWH01000203.1:249176-286396 GCA_004363575.1 Solenodon paradoxus
AGAGAGAGAGAGAGAGAGAGGAAGAAGAAGAAGGAGGAGGAGGAGGAGGAGGAGGGAGGGGAGGGTAGAGTAGAGTAGAGTAGGGGAGGGGAGGGGAGGGGAGAGAGAGAGAGAGAGGAGAGAGAGAGAGGAGAGAGAGAGAGGAGAGAGAGAGAGGAGAGAGAGAGAGGAGAGAGAGAGGAGAGAGACCAATTTTCTTTCCTCAAGGACCAACATGCTCTAGAGTTCTCTTCCCTGCTCATCCTATTCCCCTCACTTTCTCCAGAGAGCATGTCTACAATAAGTCACGTACACTAAATCCCTGCCTCAGGCTCTCCTTTTAGAGAACCTGATATGATACAACACCTCATTACAGATCTTGAATATTTTCAATAACTAAGACCCTACTCTTGATCTAACTTCACAACTGACTCTTAAAGTAACTCACACTGCATGCTTTCACTTTGAAAGCATTAACTATTAAGAAGATGCTTGATGAAATTTTCTCTCCTGTCTCCACCTCTGTCGTTCATGTGGGCAGTAAAGTTGGCTCCTTTAGCTTGAACTGCTTGACACACTCCTACAGAAACTCTCATTTGCCCTCTTTATGACAATGTATAGATTGGATTACCTAACCTCTGCCTGGTGTATGTGGGGGAGTCTTTAAAAATGCTCTGGAGACAACAATTGCTCCTGAACTTAAAACCCACAGACAACTGGTACAGGACTGCTTGACTCTAGAAAACCTCCCCATGAAAGGATCATTTTGTGAAACCAATGAACTTGCCCCAATCTTTGACAAGGGCATAATATGTCAAATATTTTATCATCTTTCCCTCTATACTGTCAGAGCACATTCAATAATCACTTTTCTCTTCTCAAATAACTTGTTTTCTGACTTTGTATTAGATGTGTGCCTCTCTTAAGCACACAGGGGAGGAAAAAACTTTAAATAAAATAAAACGTAAAATCTAAGTAGTCATGTCCTACAGCACATAACTAAATATCTAGGCAGAAGTCTGTTTCCTGGAACTCAATAGATGTCAACAAGCGCTGTGGTTCGATTGTATGCTAAACTATTTTTTCTCTTTTCATCATTCATAGAAATGAACAAACTAGACATTAAGGGTGTTGGCTCATATGCTACTATAATAATAATTTTTCTCATAGCTAATGTGTAGGGAACACTTTTTTTGTGCCAGGGTGCTTCTAATTGGTTTGCATCTATTTTCTAATGCAAGTGATAGAGCTATATTATAAAACAGGTGCTGATTTTTGTGCCTTTTTTATATATGAGAAAACTTTATATCCTAGGATTCCATATAGAATCCTATACCATGCTTATTTTTCTTCTCTTATATATAAAATTTTGGTGAAAAAAAACCCTTGGTTTTTTCCCTTCTGATCATTAGTACACTTATGCTATTTGTATAACCATGGCTGTGTTTTAAAAACAAATTGTAGTCATAAAGTAGCAACTTTGAATAGGGCTAACTATATGTATTTGATATGCATGATCTTTAATCATAAGAGCAATTATATAAGTATTGCTATTCCTCTTATAGAGCTGGGGAAGCAGAGATCAGGTGAGGTTGCATAACTTGCCCACTGTTGAATATAAGCTACTCCTAATATCTGTGGGGCCAAAGAAAGGACACAAATGACAACTGCCACGTTCTCTACACCATCAAGGTCATCCATACTCATAAGGGGTATGCAATGTGGGGACCCCTCAGACCACCTTCCCAAGCTTCACCCACACCTACCATACTACAAACAACTTTCCCTTGGTCATTGGTCAGGGCTAAAAGTACATTAATTCATCCTTAGGAGGATACAGTGAGAAAAGAGGTTCTTCAAGAAAAAGGACTCAGGAAAGTTTGTCAAGAAATTCTGATACAGCTCTAAAAGGGAGAATGTGGGTTCCAGGTGAGTACAGCCCTCAGATTCATGGACTTCTTGCCCCATGGGGCAAACCAGGGTCTGGCTTTCTAAAGCACAGAGCCCAGGACAGGAGCCCTGGTAACTCAACGCTAAGAATAGAACTTACTCCATTGGTAAGAAATGTTTGGATCAAGATTTGACTCCAGACACCTCAGAGCACTAATCCTTCAATTCTACTATTGTAGGGTTTAACTTCTTCTGGTTTATGACATTCTTGAGCACAAAAATGAATCATTGAACTATTCCACTGCTTTCCATAGTTTCAGTTAGAATATCTGTATTCCTTGGGAGACTACATGGACAAATAAAGTTGGCCTTTTAGAGGGTAGATGATCAATAGGCAATCTTTAGCAGAATTTTTTCCATACTTAGAATGCTTCTCTCAAGAGTTCAAGGCCCAGGCAAATCATTAACAAGAGTGCACATGCCTGCACACCTGGAGGCAGAGAAAAGAGAAAGTAGGAAGAAGAGGTTCAAGGCCTTTACCTTAATATAAATTAAGAGAATAAGAATAACTAATGAGAGTTAACACCTAGGGTGGTCTTAGAGCATAGGTGCTAAGAGAATATTTCATAGAAAAATTCAATAGAATGATGTAGCATGAGTTTGTGAGTTGAATTTAAGTATTTGACTCCTCATTTAGGGAACAAGATTTGTCTCTTCTTGATAATATTGTACTTGATATATCTTTTCAATATAAGCAACCCTCTGTCCAACAAAATAAAATTTTATATCACTATGTCTATAAAAATCTTGCTTGGAATAAAATCCCAATATTCCCTGGAACTTTCAGAGACAAAATCTTCTACTTTAAAACTTCTTCAGTTATTTAAAGATTAACAACTACCTACCATTGTCATATTAGAAATTACCACAAGTCTCTTTCACCCCATTTTCATCAACAAATCTCTAATCAGCAACTCAGATAGAGATCCAGTATCCTGAAGATCAACTTTTCTCCATAAAATGTCAAATTTTAAATGTTTAATTAAAACATTTAAATGTCAAATTAAAATGTTTGAAATATACTGAGTAAAAAATTGATTGCACATTCTTAATTTCTGTTAAAATTATGTTCAGTCATGTGCTATACGTATGTGTGAAAAGATTGAATAAAAATTAAAGAATTATCAATTTATCTCTACAACTGAATCAAGAACAAAAGTTATATGTAGGGGAGGATATTGATAAACACATGCATTTAAAAAGTGAGACATATGTGGTTATAGATATATAACTATATCTATAACTTATTTCCAAGTATTCATATCAAAAAATCACAGAGATATTTAAAAAGAATAAAATTTCAAACTTCTATGCATGTTTTTCTATATGTTGTGTTCAGAATATTTAAAATATGTCCATTTAAAATAAGTGTATAGGAATTGGAAGAAAATGGAAAACACAAAATCATTTTAAAATGACCAAAAATAACTAAATTGGAAATCAAATTTCCAAAAAGTTTAAATGCAGCAAACACTGAAATTTGTTCTGTATATTCTAAAGCTAGAGTAATTAACTCTTTTTGCCAAAAAAGAGTTAATGTCCAAAACTAAAAGGAGTGCCCATCAATAACTCTCAGGAGTTAGTAAATAAATATCCCAGGACCCTTTCTTCTTAGGCAGGGTATCTCAGATGCAAGTTCGACATTTCTTCTGGGTTTCCCAGCAGATGAAGCTCTAATTGCTCAATATTACTTGCTTGATGACACACCATGATTTAATATTCTTCCCAGTCACTTCTCCATGTCCTTACTTATTTTCCTTAAATCATCCCTCCCCTCAAATAAAAACTACTTTTAGTTAAATTCTTATCTTAGTTTCAGCTTCTAGGAGACTCCAACCAAAGACAGACTCTCCGGGTTGAAACACGTACTGCCAGAGAGACGAGGACATTAATTTGTCCAGGACTACACAAGTGAAAGCTTTTGGTTAAATGTGATAGAGTAGAAAGGGAGTGAGGAGGAATAAAGGAAGAGCATATGAACTAAGAAGGAGGGATAAGGAAGAGAACAAAATGGTGGTGACTGAAGAGGAGAAGGAAGACGAAGTAGGGAAAGAAGAAGGAAAAAAGATAGAAGAGTAAGAAGGTGAAAAAGAGGAGGAGGAGGATGAAACAGGGAAGGGAGAAGGTGAGGACCAGGAGCAGAAGGAGGACAGAAACAATCACAACAAATAGCCGCAGCATTTGGAGGATTGTTTAGACTATATTCTCCAGGTGTTGCCTTCTAACCTAGGGTACCTTATATATATGTCCAGTCAAGAATATGGGGGTCCATCTAAGGCACATGCTAACAACTAGTCCCATGTTTCAGGACAGTCCAGGTGTGCGAGTTGGCTTGCTATTGCAGAGGAAACTGAGGGTGGGAAGATTTGGCGCCTAGTTTTGACTTTCCCAATAACCTTCAGAGTAGGTCTTACCAAGTCAGTTAATTTCTGTCAGTCTCAGGTCTTTCAATAAATGAGGGGAAAAAATGCATGCTTTGCTTCCCTCAGAGAGAGTAGGTGAAATGAAAGAACAGAAAACTCCCAGAAAAGCATAAAAGCTTATTCAAGGGGCAGCGAACTCAGTAACCTCAAGGTAAGGGACTTACACACTTTAGGAGGGACACTCTGGCCACTTTCTATCTGCCAAGGCAGTATCTACTTATGACAATTACACAATTTTCATTAGAATATCCTATATTTCCGAAATGTCAAACATGTAGGCATTTATATATAATATTACGATTGTTATATTTTAACAAGTTAAAATCTTGAAATCCATATCTGCTACCAGCATGGCACAGGTCAAAATGTATAATCACAGGCTTCATTCTTCTCTGAGCAGTCAGGTGTGACCTCTGGCCTTTACAAATAAAGATAGCAGAGCAAGTCAGGTTCCCTTAAGACCAGTCTTGGTAACAACCTACTAATCAAAACATTCTTGAAACCAGAGCATGTACCAACATGAAGTCACCCAGGACCCTCTTCATTTGATTTGGACAAGAACATCCAAGCTCTGGGGCAGGTGGACTCCACCCAGAGCCCACCTGATGGTATCCCTTGTCCAAACAGGCCCTTCAAGGAAGTCCAGATAATTTTCTCTTTTGCAATTTTGCCCAAACAAACTAAAGTTTGCATAGACTATCAATACTCCAGCCCCAGATGATCTATTTTGGGGTCATCTGTGTTTATTCCAAGAAAGTGTGAATGGCATCACCCACCCCAAACAGAGCAGACCTTGTGCCCCTAAGCAAAAGTAAACATCCTTTCCATGAATATTTAACTAAAAAGCCATTGCTTATCAGTATTTGGCACAACAGAGTTGATTCTATCTTCCTGTGTTCTGGAATATGTCCTATGAAGATGATCAAAATGTTTTCTCTTCTGATGTTCTTTGCTTTCGTGTTCTGAAGCTTTCTATTAAGTCATTTTTAATCCACATGACTTTCCCTAATCTTCTTCCCTGAGAAATAAGCAACCTTGCTGTGAGGATTTCGGAGGCTTATCTGATTTATCTTATAATAGAATAACTGATGATGAAGATGCTTAATAGGTGTTCAGTACAAAGTGAAGTCACTCATCTTGCCTAGATAGTGAAGAGCAATGTTTATCTGGGGAGGGCTCCTTGCGAGTTGAAGTGAAGGCTAAGGATGATGAGCACAAGGCATACTTTAAAAAAGTAAGACAGGTAACATCCAGTCACGAGACCTACAAAACCAGCTGTCCAAGAGGAGAGCGTTCACATGAAAAATTTCCTAAAACAAAATGGCAGAAAACAAAGACATGATTACCACTCATCTATACAGAAATATTTTAGAGAGTTCCCAGACTCCCCAAAATAGCCTACCAAATGGTACCAAATATACATAAAACCTAAAATCACATGCATGCACATAAAGTAAAAGTAGGAATGACACGATAAATACATTACCTGTGTAAAGTAGCTGCCTGAGAAGGAATATGGCAGGTTCACTCTTACTGCTCAGGATATTCACTGCCTCCAGAATGGCTGCTGCAATTCACCACTAAATGATGTTTTGCTTTTTGCCTTTTTTTGTAAAAGCAAAAATCTTTAGGAAATTTCACTTTGGTGAAAGTGAAGTGTCAAAACAGAAACTTTCAAAAGCAGGGGATATCTACACCTAGGTTTGTACATGGCATTTGAGAAATGTTCACAGGTTTCCCTGACCTCAAATCATGCATTATCTTACCTAGACAAAGGTACCTGAAAGATCCATCTTTAATCACTTGTCTGGGTTGATATATAGATACATAGATGATAGATAGATAGACAGACAGATGCACAGACAATTCAACATAGTTGGTGGGTGAGAGCTTTCCCATTTTGCAGGAACGGTCCTGGAATATGCCTGCTTCCCCCTTTCACTCTCAAAACTCTATGTTAAGTCTAGGGATGTCATTCTAGGTCACCATAGGACTCTGCTCTATTCCAGCTCTGAGAGTTACATGAAACTTCCTCCTCTGAGCTCTCCTTCCACATCTGTATACTGAGATTCAGGGTAAGGGCTACCTCTCAAGGCTGCTGTGAAGACAGTGTGGTAAGTTTTACATGTTTAATCTGCTACATAGTCAGCACTAGGGGAATCTTAGCTACTATTATTTTAAAATCTATCTTCCAGGGAGAAATGTGTCCTATGGGATGAAACCATCCTCATCACAATCTTCATTCACCTTAGAAAATTTGGGGGAAACACCATTGACCCCCGCAAAGTAACTATCACACTGCCCACAGTACAGTATAGGGACATTCACTGACGGATAGATATATAATAGCCCTCAAAGTCTGGACCACCAGGAACTCAGGATGCAAGACAAATCTTCCTCAGTTCCCATGATATAGAAGACAGGAAGACGTGGTCATCTCAGGCATGTTGAGAGTTTTAAAAAAAATCAAAAGTAGGGGTATGCTAGGCTTCCTTGTAGTTTCAATCGTGGCAATAAGAAATCCACAAGGGCCCAGCCCTTGCCATCTGTCTGAGGAATGTGTCAGCCCCTTTAATACTTATGATAAATACTATTTCACAACCATCTAAACAAAGGAGAGCAAACTCGTGAGTGTTTTGCAAAAGGCAGATGCTCCACTAAAGAGTAAAACCGTCTGAACCTCCAACATACTGGCAGAGGTATTATTTATCACTTTGACATCTGCATAATTCAGTGCAATTCCCCATTTGAAAGTGACAAGGGCAACTGAAACTGTGTTGATTAGAGACTAGTTTAAATTATCCGTCAGTTTCCAAAGAGTAACGACCTCTCCACATTGCCGGTTCTTTGGTGCTGGCTGGTGATTAAATATTTCGTGTGCATGGATATGTACATAAAATAGCTAATATTTATTCAAGTCTTCCCAGGTGTCAGGAATTATGTTAAGCACTTTGTTATACTGAATCCTTACTTTTGTAAAGAGAGGAAGGAAGAAACATTTGGAAAGAAGGAAGGGGAGGAGGGAAGGAAGGAGGGAGGGAGGGAGAGGAGAAGTAAATACTATTGCTTGTTTATATTTGGTTGTTCCCTCCCAGCCCAGGGTCATAAACGCAGGTCCTTGGACTTTGCGTGTCCTTGGACTTTATATGGTCCCCACACTATTCACAGGTCTAGAATCTGAGCCACCAGTACACACCACACTGAATTCTTATAACCCTTTTATGTATTCTGCCCCTTTTTATGGGTAAGAATTTGTCTCAGAGTAAGAGAAAAAATGTCCAGTGTTAGACAGCTGTAAAGCCCCAATTATGAACTTAAACATGATTCTTTTGACTCCGAAGTCAATGGCCTAACCACTGCACATAGACAAACACAAAACACAGTGACTTTCTGTTCTTTCTCCTGATGAGAACTGTCATTTGGCAAATCAAACTCTCCTGTGTTCCCCTGGAAGAGGGATGGGAATTTGAGATGTGCCCAGGGAGAGAAGCCAGCAGAATATGGAACAGGGGTGGTTGGGGAAAGCTGGTGCAAACCAGGGGCAAACAAACAGATAATCCACCCAAACTTCTAATTAAAACATTAATGTTTTTATGTCAGCTCTTTGGGCCAGCCCAGGAATTAAGCTTTGAAACATAAATGGGGTAGAAATAAAGGAACTAGCTCCAGGGGTAATTTTATACCTTTATAACAATCACTACTAACACCTACTGAATACTTTATGTATGTCAAAACAAGTCCTAGGTATTTTTATATGAAACTATTCATTTAATTCTCCACATTATCTTATATGTTTATTTCAAAGATTAGGAAACTGAAGCAGAGAGATGTTAAGTGATTGCCCCAAAATCATGCAAATTACAGATTACAGAATTGGTTTTTAAAGACAGAATATCCAGTTTAGGAATAAGAACTCATAACCCTTCTGCACAATTACTTTCTCTGATCTCATTTTGGGAGATATATGTGTATTTGGTTGAAATTTCATGAAATCCAAAAGGGAAAAAATTTCTCTGAATCCAGTTTATGAGTAAATAAATATTGTTTTTTCTCTCTAGGATAAAAGGAACTGTCTACAACACTGAGTAATAACAAGCTTTATATCCCACGGGAGCCAAATCACTGTTTCCAAGATTATGAAAGCTGTACTGACTGCTGCCAGCGTGCATGGTAATGAATCATATTCCTATTCTACTTCTTTCCATTTGACATCTGGAGCTCAAGCAAAGTCAAGATGGGTGGTACCTCATCGTTACATACAGAGATAGCTCTTCGAAAACCCTGGAACCTTACCCGAGGCATAATAACCCTCATAAATAATCTATCAGCTTGAGGACATTAAATGTAAAGAAAGGGTGACCTCTGACCTTCCATTCCCTTTAATGGTGCTTCATTTGTCTCACAAATGGAGGCAAATTCATAACAGTGGAATCAATTCTGCCACTTGGAAATCATTAAGACACATACATCAAACAACGGCTTTTTTTTTCTTTCTGATTAAGTGATCCGTCCCAGAGGAGTCTTCAATTGGTCAGTGCAAATATAAATGACACTAAGCATAAGTGTTTCAAGATCAATGTCGAGGTCTCGATGCTTCCCTCCAGCTCTTCTGGGCTCCCTAGACATTAAACTACTGTGCTGACAGTGGCAGAAAAACTAAAGGAACTAAAAACCTGGATTGCATTGGCAGGAAGACACTCGGAATCCCCAACAGGTGGCCAGACTGTCTGTCCTATTGAAGAAGCAAACATGGTGCCATGGCTGATGTCGTGAGAAATCTCCTTTGTGCTCGAGCTATAGCTTCACTGTCCCTTGTTCTTTAAAGGTCAGCGGATATAATATTTGTTTTGGGGATTCATAGTGGAAATTTTGAAGGACAAGTCTTATACCTTACACCTACTAGGCTACCTCACCCTTCCTGGGAAAGAAGCCCTGATGAGAAGGGTTTCTCAAAAGTCCATGGATTCTTGCCATTGTCTATGGCCTCACCCACTAGTAGTCTGGAACTTCTAGCTTCCAGGTGGCCAAGTTTGCCTTTTCTAAAACCTTTGTCTACATTCTAAACTAGCTCAGGAATTACTAGCAGTGTTGATTAATCAGACTCACCATGTTTCTCCTAAAAATTGAAATGGAGCCAAAAAACTTACTGTATACAGTTTCTTAGTGCATCTTTGCTCATGGAATGTAAACGCTGATATTATTTTCATTCTAACATGACTCTGGGAGATTCTTACACTCAACAAGTGACCTCCACCTTCCAGAGTCATCAGAGAAGTATACAACTGCAGCTGGTATCTATGGACAGAAAGTAGGAAAAAGAACACCAGATTCAGAGGCAGATCCAGACTCAAACCTTGACTGTCATTTTTTAATCATGTGCCTAATTGTTCACTTAGGGAGGGATTTCTTCTATTCATTTGCAGTTGTGTGCTTAGGACAGTGCCAAGTAAATGTAAGTCTGTACCTGAATGAATAAGATAATGAGTGCCTTGTGTATGGAGGTCACTTCTCTGAACAAGGTTGGAGGACTGGTGTCCCAGGTTGCATTCTCTAAAGCAGAACTGAGGGAAAGAGTATGTGTGAAAGTGATCTCTTCAGAAAGTTCTCCAAAGAGAAACTGATAAGCAAGTGAGAGAAACAGACAGGGAAGATGGCACACCAAGAAAAAGCATGATAACAGGGGACATGCCAGCCCTTGGAGAGCCCTGGAGCACAGACCACACCACTGAGATTCTACCTCCTCAGGGTAAGGAGTCAAGCAATCAATCTCCTCACCCATCAGTTATGGTTAGGGACTGCACTAAGGTATTGTAAGGTATTGTATTGGTATTGTAAGGTATTGTAAGGCGGGTAGAAGATTTGGAAGATCAAAGTGCAGAAAGCCAAGCTCACAGATGGTGGGAATGAGCATATAAAACCCCCAAAAGTGATCCATGAGGAACTGCTCTGAGCCCGACAAAGTCTCCAGCAACTGGCTTATAGGCTATTGGGATTCGTGGCCAACAATGGGGATGAAGACACCTGGAGCTTTAGCTTGGCAAAGGGCATTCTCTCACACTTTTAGTACTTGATTCTCAAACACTTCTGTGTGATAGATGGAACAGGAAGTATTATTTTCCATTTATGACAAATAAGGAGTCTTGGGCCCTGAGTAGAAAAATGGCTTGTTTCTAGCGAAACTAAATTACCAAAAATAAGATTATCCATTATAGGTCAATTGCTAGGGAAGAGATGAATTGTTTGCTCAAAGTTATTGGCATTAGGAGAGGTTGGTGATTTTGAGACACACTGTAAACTTTAAAAATGAGTGTAACACAAGTTTGTGTCAGAGGATAAAACATTGTAGCTGAGAGAAGGTGATGGATAAAAACATACTGGATAAACATTAGACTAACAGAGAAAGGGGCTTCTTGGGAATAAGGTGAGTAGGGACCTCAAAAATACCAGCATAATCAAGATTCACAAACTACTACCAGAGAAGAGCCAGTAGGAGAAGTAGAAGAAGTGTTGTGAATGGAATCCAAAGATGGAGGAAATCTTCGGTAGTCTGAAGGGACAAGGTGAATTTTCAAGGTCCACGTGTAAGTTGATGAAGATCTACCCTAAGGAGTTAATAGTAGGGGAAAGAACATAACTCTGAGAGAGATCAAGAGAGCCACAACAGATGGATGTGGAAGTTGAGACAGAGGGAAGAGTTAAAGAACAAGCTAGCACATCAGACTTGAGGTCAGGTTTCTAGACTCACAAATTTAATAGAGTCAGACTCTCTTTCAACAAACTCATGATATTTTTACCTCCTTTCCTGGCCTAATTTACCCCAGACTCAGAATGACTTGTCTAAAACCTAAGGTGGCAGGTGGTAGAGCATCTCAGGTCAGAGCCAGAATGAGAAAGAAGGTATTCTGACACATGGTCCCAAGGCCCCGCCATCCCCTCCAACCACACACTGGATGTGAACACGTCCATCTCCGAGGACAGAGACAGCTGACAGCAGTCATTGTGGACATTAAGCACATCTCGAAGATTATGTGTCATTTCCTGGTAGCATACTTGGCACCTTACAATATTTCAATGAATAAATTAAATGGGAAAATATAGGTGAATCTACTTCGTAGACTATAATAAGAAATATACTTTGTATTATTGCTTTATTTTTTTAAGGAGAGGTGTAGGCAGGATTGAAGGCAAGTAGGTAAGCAAGGAGTAAGAGAAAGGAGGAAGAAGAATTTTACTTTTTTTTATTTAGTTACTTGCATTGGTTGTTTTTCTGGTCCCAAGACACTAATCCAGGTCCTTGGGATGTACGTGGACTGTGCTCTGTTGGAGGCAGCTGATCTAACTGCTACTCTGCCGAGGTGCACCTCATTGATCTCATCTATATAACTTACAAAACAATTTTAAATTACTTACTTTAATATAATTGTCTTTATGTACTTATTTTAATTGTTTAGTATTTCATTTTGTGCATCTCTCATACCATTAAATACCACTAATTTATGTTTGAGCACTGTATAAATATTCATAATCTGACTACAAAAAAATTTTAACCATCCTCCATCTGTAGGACATTTAGGTTGATTTTACTATATTCTTACGAATAAGAACAGAATAAAGGATGCTTCCAATGTCCATCATGCAAAAAAAAAAAAAAAAATGGAAACCACAAGTGCTGGAGAGGACGCGGAGAAAAGAAAACACTAATTCACTGCTGGTGAAAGTGTAAATGATGCAACCAATCTGGAAAGCAGTATAGAGATCCCTCAAAGAATTGAGAATAGATATTCCATATGCTATTCCCCTACTTGGTATTTACCCTAAAAACAAAACAACACTTATCTGAAGAAATATGTGCACACTCATATTCATTGCAGCATTATTCATAACAACCAAGAGCTGAAAGCCTAAATGCCCATCACCAACGAGTGACTAAAGAAGATGTGGTATATTTACATGATGGAATACTATGTGGCCATCAAAAAGGGAGAAATCTTGCCTTTTGCAGCAACATGGATGGACTTGGAGAGAATTATGCTTAGCAAGATAAACCAGAAGGAGAAAGACAGACATCATATGATAGCATTCATATGATGTGTATAGAGACAGAAAACAAATGAATGACATAAATTAAATAATATTAAACTTAGAGAGAGAGAAACTAATCGAGACAATGGACTCTTAGTGGTGGGGAACAAAATGGCAAATCATAGGGTGCCCAAGAGATGGGGGAGAGATGGGGGAAATGGGGTAAAGGAGATTAATTGCAAATGAAGGGGGCCAAAGGGGGAAATATTGGTAAACCTATTGTGTTATATGTAAATGTAAATTCACTATTATGTATACTTCAAAACAAGTTAATGTCAAAATGCAATATCCCTTCATTAAAAAGAAAGAATGTTTTTAGGCAACCTTGTTTTTAAAGATATATTCATCAGCATATAATACATTCTTATTTTCACAACCTATTGAGACAAATATTGTTATTTTGATTTAGTAAAGTGTGAGCTGAGGTGTAGAGAAGTTAAACAGCTTGACAATTTCATGTAGTCTTCTAACTCCTGATTCATTATGATTGCTCTCACTCTCCATGGCAAAGTCTTTTTGATTCTGTCCTGCATCTCTATAGCCAATCTGGCTTTCAGTTTTAGCAAAGTCCCTCTGTCAATCACCAGGTTTCAGAACATGCTTTTCATGTTATCTAAAATGTCAGTAACAGTAAGACACATTATTGCACAATAATATGTAAGATCCATTACAAAGGAAAACAAGACATAGCAAAGTTCTATTTTCACTCAGAATCTATATTCTATAGCTATTAAAAGAAATATTTATACCTATTTACAAATAGAATTGACATTAACATTAACTAAGTTGAAGTTCAGACAATGACAATCTAACTACTTCTTACCAACAGATGACTGACGATTCTGAAGTGCGTCAAATAGTAGGGCCCATCTCAAGCCTGTGCGGTTAGCATGCAAAATGTGGTCTTAAAATAGATGAAATAGGTTTTAATACATTGAAACTTATTCCTTAATTTGCAGACCTGAGAGATTATTGAAAGGGTAAGACTGTCACAGATGTGTGACTTATGTTGAGTTGTCTATGAATTGCCTGCAACCATTTCCCACAGCACCAGTGGTTTACAACCGTATTTACTCAACTCTCACACTAAATAAATGAAAAATAGTCATTGTTCTTACAAGGAAGACAAATCCTTCAAAGAGAAGCTGTTGATACAAGCCTAGACTGTCTCGTATTTATATACAAAGGAGTTTATGATCATCTGTTCACATTATTTCACCTATTACATACATAGAGAACAAATGTCATTGAACTTTCTGGTTGAAATGTTGACAGTCTCAAAGCTTACTCTGGCTAAAGAAAGTTTGTGTCACCAAAAACAGAGTGAGCTCTTAGTAAAGATGTACCAGAATAATACATGGCTAGGTTAGTATTATTCCTTTTAAAGAAATAGTCATGTCATTTTGTCCTCAAATTCAGGCTCATCCTACCTAATCTTTTGTTGGACTCTGATAATTACTCAATTAAAAAAAAAAAAAAACTTTCGATCCTTATCCCTTTTGAAATTGAAACCATTGAATTCTAGGATAATTGACATCCCGCCTCATTTCTTTTTCCTTTATGAGACACTCAACGTCCTGTCTCAGGCTTACACTCACTACTTTGATCCTTTTCATAGACAAAATTGAGAAGATTCAATGAGTCTAAGTGTTTCATTTCAAGTCAAGTCTTTATAATAATAAAGGGAAGGAGTCATTGCACTGTATTTCCAAGTTCAAAAGCTTATCTGTCATTTTGAGATTAAATTAAAAATAGATCAGAGTTAACTGTACTTTAGCAGAGTAAATCTATTATTTACACCTTCAGAAGATAGTTTTTCTTCAAATGAAAACTTGTGGAAAATTTATTTTCATATACAGCTCAGGTCTGTGGTCCACAGGAAGACTCCAAGTTTACTGGATATGGATGGCCTTTAAGAAGGGTGTTTGCATGCCACTTCACAATCTGACATGGAAAAAGTGAGTCAGCAGGAGAGAATCTAACAATGCTAAAATTTATTGATGGTGTGTGTATAGTGGCTCTCTAAAGAGAAAATATGGAACACACAAAGGAGAGTTTAAGAAAGGATTATTTACAGTGTTTAGGCAGAGTTTGGGAGGTCAACTAAGAAATGGCAAGAGGGAAGTCAATTTTCAGTTACTAAGCCAGAACAGGGAAGAGTTGGAGGCAGTTACTGGGATGTAGAAGGATGGTTGAGGGAGAGAGAGCTGCCTAACAAAAGCCATGGCCTTCCACAACAGGATCATTCAATCCATTATCATTTTCCAGTCCCTCCATCTCCTTCTCCCATTGACCAACCCAAATGGAAGTCAGAGGAGATCCCCAGTGATTAGATTAAGGTGAATAATATGTCAATGACACCAAAAGGGCAGATGGAAGATACTCCATATGTTGTGGAATGTCAGGTTCTGCCTTAGGCAAAGGTGAAGTATATGATGTATTTCTGATACCTCCTAATCAGAGATTTCAGAGATTTCTGATATCTCTTCCTATTTTGAGACTGATCACGACCACTAGAAGAAGTTCATCATTCTGTGCTGCCTCCATGACGTCCCATGGCCCCCATATGCTCCCTTATGTGCCCAGGCTGGTCTTCCTTGAGTCACAGTCCATATTTCAGATGACTATAGTTCTTATTTCCACTTCATACTTTCTGTATCTTAATCCTTCAAAGATAGCTATACCTAGTTAGGTGGTGAGCCAGTCAATCTAACGAATTAGTCCATGCAAATATCTAATATCTCTAATGGGATGTAATCACAGCTCTTGGATTTAGAAGAGCTCTCAGGAATTATAATAATATAAAGTTATTATTACAATCCTGGTATTCAACACTTTTATTACAGTGATGTCAGAATATTTATACAATAATACGAATATTTTATACAGGAGGCAACAAACCTAACACTGCAAGGTAACTCACAAAGCTTGTATACAATCTCACTTAGGAAAAAAACATTATTATTCATAAAAACCTTCAGGGAACCCGGTGTATCCCTAAATGTAGGACTCACCTTAATTAGGTAGCATTCACACTGCATTAAGAACATTGAATCATGGTGAGAAAGTTACTCTGTATCCACTAAAACAATTGATCATAATAAGGAGAAAAATTGCTTTGGAGTAAGGATATCTTAATCGTTCTTTAAACACTTGTTATACTTCCTTTTTAGTGAAGAGAAGCAAGTATGAGACACAGATTTTAAGTTCAGGCAGTGGTTGGTATATTTACTTTGATAATGTTCTATTTCCTTAGAATTTATATTTTGTGTGACCTATTTCCTGAGGAAGATTGAAGGCTACACTTGTGGCCTTCGATTTATGTTAATGAAATTAAGTTTCCTTTTTAGCACATTTTTAAGTTTAACCTGCATTCAATTTAAAGAAAAATAATATACACACAGTGATAAGGTTATGTTCAAGTTTTTTTAAAAATAATGTAAGTGTTAAGTGAAGCAATGTGGTTAGAGAAAGACAAGTTTCCTCCAAAAAGTGTTTCACTACAATCCTGCAATTATCATATATATGAATTATAGATACTTTCTGTAAGTATGCATGTGTATATGTGTGTGCATTTGCAATAGAAGGCTTGCATAACCCCAGATATCCCCTCATATACATCAACTAATAATGACCTCTTTTTGAGTGCAGACAAAATCTGGGGATATCCACTGGATAATGGGGAAGAACACTTGGTGATCTGATGGAGGGCATGGTGTGTTGAAATATATCTAAGAAATGGGGAACCTATACATAGGAAATTATTCTAATGTGTAAAATAATTGCTATAATAATTTTTTTTTTAAATCTGGGGCTATTATGGGATGTCACTACCATAATTGTGTTATCCTATATAGAAAAAGGGATTTATATAATTAAGCTCCCTGTCAGTTGATTTTGAGTTATAAAGGGAAGATTAGACATGACCAAATTAGGTGAGCCCATAGAAGAGATAAGAGACAGCAACAGATGATATTTGCTGAAGAAGTACACAACCATGTTGGGAAAGGAGAGGACCTTGTGGCACAGACTTGTGTCACTCCAAGGGACATCTAGGAGTAGAGGTGCCTACAGTCAACACCTAGCAAAAAAATATGGGCTCATTTATGTAGCAGTGAAGTCCCAGTCTTTGACTGGATGTAGTACACATTCATCCCAAGGAGCTGGGCCTGGAGGACAAACCCAGATGAATAACTAAGTGAAATAAAATGAAATGCTCCTCCCTCCTCTCTTCCTGCCTGCCTACCTGCCTGCCCATCTGCATCCATCCCTGCCTGTACCTTTCCTTTACAAAAAACAAATCACAGACTCTGGTCTTAGAGTTACAGGGAAACAGACTCTGCTGACAATCAGTGAGCTTGGAAGAGGAACCCAAGTTTGAAATAAGATCCTGGTCCCAGGTGACACTCACATTTCAGCCTGATCAGAGACACAGAACACAGGACCAAGCTTCCTTGTTTCCATATTTCTGACCCACAAAATCCCGGAGATAGTAAAATTGTTGTTTTAAGATGCTGAATTTGTTATTATTTGCTCACAGCAGAAGGTAAAGTATACATACATGTACATCCATATGTATATGCACACACATAACATACATACTCAAATGCCTATCTAATAAAGAATTTATGAAAATTAATTGGAGATAAATTGAGAGCCTTCAGATTATGTAAACTATATACACTATCTAGGTAGCTTTATAGAGCTATGTAACTATAGAAACTATTCATTGCTCACATGCCAAGTAGATCATCAAACTTGCAATAACTTAGAATTCTTCGAGATCAGTGCTTGTCACAACTCAATGTGTATATAAATCCCTGGAATTCTTATGAAAACAGAATCTGATTCAGTATGTCTGGTTTGGAGCCTGTGACTCTCTGCTTCTACCAAGATCCCTAGTGATGCCAATACTGGTGCTGTGAGCTGTAATTGTCCAGATCCTTCCCACATTTTTCTAATAAATCTGTATCTGAGCCACAGTAAATAGCTTCCTAATGGGCTTTAGAGAATTAGCAAGGTGATACTATCGCCATTCATTATGCAACACAGGCAAAACTCTTCTATTAACAATCCATTCAGAAAGTAGAAGGGCATCGGATCTTGTCCATCTCAGAATTTATATAATGAGGACTGCATTTAGCGTTCACTTCTCTGACGCAGGGCAGGTTACCATGAGACCGGAAGTTTTGTTAAAATGTATGCCTGAGATTTGCAGTCTGATCTAACCTCTATTCAAACTTCTGAGACTGTGAAATGAGGCTGGAAGTCTCCACATTTATTATAAGATTTCTGGTATTTCCTGTTTCCAGTCAGGCTAGCAATATCACAAACACAGGCTCTCTCCTGGCTTTGGGGGCTCCCATTTACCATACCAGTGAGCATCCAGAAGAACAAATCAGCACACAAATCACAGAGTTCAAAACAAGCACTGTGGGAAATTTCATTAGGGTAACCTCCAAAAGAGGTTTGTATTTGTGTGTGTGTGTGTGTCTGTGCACGCGCCATTCCTTTTTTAAAAAAATGGTAATATTAGTTGTTTCTTTGGTTCGCAATATTACATTCATTTTAGGATACTGAAATTGTATCTCAGTCTCTAGTTCACACACATCCACCACAAGGATTCCAATGTCCTTCACCACCATCGTTTGCCCTCTTTCCTTCCCTCCTACCTCCTTCTTCCCACCTCCACAGCACAGTCCTGTGTCCTGTTAATTTAGTCAGGATGTGTATATTCCTTTGTTTCATTTCATTATGTTTCACATATAAGTGAACATGTCCTATATTTCTCCCTTTCTATCTGTCTTATGTTGCTTAACCATATCCCCTCCAGTTCCATCTAGATTGTTGCAATAGCACAATTTCATCTTTTTAATAGCTGCATAGAATTCCATTGAATATACATAGCTTAAATGCCCATCAACAGATGACTGGACAAAGGTTTCATTTAGTTTTCACAGCCATAGAGGGAGCCAGGTCACTTCTTCAGTTTTGTAAACTCACCTACCAGGCTTTCCTTCCCCTCCTGTCTCTCACCTTCTCTTATATTTCATTTCATATTAATTGGGTTGAATTCTAAGTCTGCTCTGTTTGTAGTAAACCAACCACCATTGTATGCAAATGATCTCAGATTGGTTTAAAGTTTGGGGTAAACTGATAGTATCTCCAAAGACACTGGATAGGCTTACTGATTAGAGACAAAATCTTCTTGCTGTCAAGCTGATTGAGGGAAAGCAGAAGGAAACAGGAGAAGGACAATGGTGGCATTCAGGAAAAAGGGAAATTGAGGGTAATGAAAAACCTGGAGATACAAAGATAATGGACTTCTCAAGAAGCCAGACAAGCCCTTGAATCTAGTTGCTGATTCAAGTACTAGAAACTTATTCAGGCCACCAAAGGGCAATAGTAAACATCATCTTCATTGATGAACAAGTTACACCTTATTCTAAAAAGTACCAAATATTTCATTGTTAAAAGTTAAATTAATTTCATTGCCAAAGTCAGTGAAGTATTTCTCACTTAAAGAGGGGAGCCTTCTTGATTGTGTGGATTGTGTGCAAAGGAAAGGCTAAGAGATAAAAAGAAACACTTTGAGGATTTGACGTAAGATACACTATATATTCTCTTGTCACTCAGCATCTTTGGATGATGGTGGCCAGGGAATTTGATATCAAAGTAGTCTAGGCAATGCACTTCTTCCAAGAACATTTTCAGCATCTGAGATCAAAGTTCTGGGAGCCTCATGCCAACACGTCTATTTCTTATGTCACTTTCAGAAAGATTTCTTTGTTTTGAAACAACCTTGGCACTATGCATCAAATCCACTATCAGTGCCCAGTTTTCAGCCATGACTTAAGGCAGTAGATCCCAAAAGGTTCTAATGCTGAGGTATGTGTGAAGGGAAGATTTCTATAAATTCTCCCCTTAGGTTTCCACACTGCACTGTGTAAAAAGCTCACCCGCAGAAGTAGAAATAAGACTAAGACGACACACAGACTAATCCAAATACACTATACAAAAGATTCACAGAGATGTGTCTAATAGTTCTAAAGATGTATAGCTGTTTATTTATGAATGTATGTTTACTTCCATGAGTTACTTAAAATGAATGTAGCTAAAGATCAAGATTAGTCTTGGAGTAAACAGTCATCATACTAAGAAGAACCAGGTATCAAGGCAGGAGAACCAGTATACAGAGCAAATGGGTAGGTGACTCCACAGGGAATTTGAGGCAAAAGATCTCCCATTCTAATGGAGGATCTGATGCTGGAGACCAATAATACAAACTCTTGACTGAATTTCCCATGTGACAATCATACTTATTTGCAAAAATGAAAGCTCCATTGACAATAAATATCTCAGAGTTCCTGAGGTCCCAACTATCCATCCATTTGCCAGCATCTATCCAGGGCCGTGGTGTGCCCTATCTGCTCCCAGAGGGGACTGTCCCTCTACCAGCATCACATCAGCTCGACCAGACTCTGCAAATCTCATGCCTACCTTTGCCTCCACTATCTGAGTGAAGAAGGGAGGGGAATAAACCCACTTGGAGAAGTCACAAATCCCTGCTTTCATATACTTTTGTTTCTACATCTTTAAGTAACCTCAGTTAAAACCAACAAGTGGCTGTGGTAGACAGTTAACATACTCTGATTATCAATTTGAAACCCTACTGAAACTTCGTACTAGTTATTCAGCATCAGTAGAATTAAAAATCAAACAATATAGTAGCCTCCCCACCCCAATCTTCCACAGTCATCGTGGTCTGAAATACTCTACCACTTACAATAACATAGATGATAAATAGACAGCTAGAATACACATATTCTCAACTTTTATTACAATACATTGCTATAAATATTTATTATTGTTAATCCTTTACTATGCCTAATTTATAAACTACGTTTTTATCGTAGGTATGTTCATACAGGGGAAAGCACATACAGAGTTTGTACTATCATGTAACCACTAGGAAACTTGGAACATACCCCACAAATAAAGGTGACTGCTGTACCACCGTCAACAATTGTGGCCGACCTTGGGGTCAGACAACGATAAATAGACCTCATGATTGCAGGTCTTCCCTTTGCCTTTCATACGTATCTTTCCACTTGCCTCCCGACCCTCTGTACAATCCCTCACCCTTACCTTGCTCTGTTTGGTTGGACAGAGCTGGCCCACACAGGGAAAAGTACACCAGATCCCCTGGCTCATTTAGTGTCTTATTAGATTGGGTCAATGGGAAGCTCCAGCCTTAAAGACAAGGACATGAGAAAGGAGGAAGGCAGAGTAGTTCTTTCTCAGTGAGGAGTGGTTTCTCAGACAGAGGTTGTACCTCTTGCATGATTCTTACTCCTTCCAAGTGAGCTTATCTCCTAGGACCCAGATCCCTACAAACAGCCCTTAACCTTGCTAACATTACCTCTCTGCTCTGTCCCCCAGCCTAGAGATAGTTGTGGAGTCTTGCATTGCCCAACTTTTTTGGTTTTCTGGTTTTTAGCTCTTCTAATACCTCTCCAGAATATTACATTCTATTAAACTACCTTAAGTGGTTCATTTTTCTTGAAAAAACCATAGAGGATATGATATACTTAGTTATTTTATAAATCGTCAAGAGGAAGAAGAAACATGCTCAAGACTTGTTTCTCTCTATACATTTCATTTTTCTGACCATGCATTGCCCACTTATTCCTACAAAGAGTTGGTAAATCTACTATAATATATTAGCTTATATTCATAAGGTCCTACTTCTTAAACCCAGACTGTTTTTGCTTGAAAGAAAGGACAACTTCTAGGACATGGTAAAGTCTCTGAAAGTCAAAGATGACACAGTGAAGCCCATAATTACCCTACAAGAAGGAGTGAGAATAGGCATACCATAGCTAAAGGCTAATTTCTAGAGCCCAAATGGCTCCCACAAAGAATCCAGTTCATCCACATGACCCAATGACTTTGCTCCTCGAAAGTCAATTGGAAAGAAGTAGAATCTACTGACCCTTTGAATAGCCCTCCAGGGCTGACTTGGCTCTCAATACTATGTAGAACTTGCACAGTACTTTCTATCTTCAAAGAACTATGCAGACATTAACCAATTATTCTGTTCTTGGCCCTATGCCGGGTTGCACTATCAAGATTTGACAAACGCTTTGTACTCTCTGTAGTTCTGTAGGAATGTAGGTTTGTCTATTTCAATCAAAACTGAAGCCAAGCTGGGACTTTCAGCTGAAGGAAGCCTTGACGATTTAATATTTAATACAAACATCCTGTTCTCATAAACTGATCCTCTTTAACAGAAAAAAAATTGTCATTAGAACACAGCTGAGCAAAAAGGGAAAAGGTTATAAACTTTTAAGAGAACAAAATAGTTAATGTTTGGAGCTTTTAAAGTGTTTTCAACAGGCAGTTGTACAGCTGTGGTAACTGGGGAGGGGAGATTTCACTTCATCGCCTTTCATCTGCCTATGGGTGCCTATTATTAAAGGTTTACATTTTGTTTATGCTCTCCATGATGTGCAGATATTTTCCTTCCTTTTTGAATTTCCTTCTTCTAGCTTCCCCTTTGAGACTCTTTCGCCTTTCAGACATTAGGATGATAAAGAGCAAACCAGAAATTAGTCCTAGAAAATAAAACAGTCTGTTTAAAACAAGATCAGACACTGTTATATAGGAAGCTGCAATTTGAACTCCCCACCCTGCCCTTACTCCAGCCTAGTCACATGCCCCAGCCTAGACCAATCTCTTCCTCTAGACCTCCCTCATTGTTTCAAAACTGGCCTTCTGCAAGGAAATCAAGGCAACGAACTCCTAAATGCCAGAATTTCACCATGGCAAAACATGACTCCACTTTTCATCAGACTCTTGAGCACTAGAAAACTGGAATATAAACAAGACCTACCAAATACTGTTTGCCATCTGGTCTTGATTTCAAAGCCAACCACATGGCATTTGCGCTTCTCCTTGAGTGACAAGCTCATTCGCACACCAGCCTTCGTTTTCCCATCTTACTTGTCTGTGGGACTTAGGATAAGTAATTTTGGCACTGCATACATGGCTCATAAATATTCTACCAGGAAATGGAGCTATATGATCACCCCTAAAATATAAGAGGTCAACCGTAATAAAAATTATGCCACAATCAAAGACAGTAAAAAAAAAGGGGGGGGAGGGGGACAACTTGTGTTTCAAATAATAGCATTAGCAGTCAACAAGTTGCTATTTCATGGTGGGCACATGGTGATTAAAGTTTCCACTGGATACTCAAGCACTGTTAATGGTTGACATTTAGTAAAGCAAAAAAACACAGAGGTTTATAAGAATCCCAGAAAAATTCCCTCCCACGAATTCCCATGCCCAAGATTCCATTTAATAATGTATTAAAATCATATTCTCACTTAAATGTTTGGCTCTAGCAAACCCAGGTTTCAGAGATTTCTTCTTGTTTCTTAGAATCCCTACATTATCCTGCCCATCATTTTTTCTCACGCTCTCTCCCCAAATATATTTCATGTCATATTGCCTTACAGATTTTTATCATTACATATTTATATGTTTTATCTCTTTATCTTAGCTTAGAAAAGGCAACAGAACCTGAGACAAGGATGTGGATTTAAGTGGCCTCCTTGGGATTAAGTGGGCCTCTTTGGATCTCTTTGGAATTAGGAATCAGAGAACAGAGAACGAGATGGGAAATGCTAAGAGAAGGGTACATTATCAGATTGCTACTTTAAGTAATGAGGCTCAGTTCCATGAGGTCCACTAAGAAGTAGGAAATTACCTCCTAGAATTGCCCAACTTCAAGGTGGGAGGCTGAAGCCATCACCCACGGAGCCGCTCTCCCACTGATTGAATGCTGACTTCAGAGGACATTGATTCCCCAACTCCTCCAAGTGGCACTTACAACTCAAAAAACAAGATCAAAATCCCTGGGTGCAGAGCAGAGAAAGACACGCACCATGCCCTTGAAGCAGGCTGCTGACAGCTGGAATTGAGTTTTTAGTTCATGGAATTGCCTCTTACATGTGGGCTGAAATCAGAGGTAGTCTTGGGTCTATGACACCAAGACCAGAGGTATTTACTCTGTGTCAATCACACCAACTTGGACTACAAGTTTCTCAGGGAAAAGATTGTCATCCTGACTCAGTGTCAAGCCACATGCTAGGACAGCACCAGATCTTTGGTTAGGAGGATAATAAAAATTTCCGGTAAGAATAAATTTAGAGTAATTCAATCATGCATCCCCCACTGGCTAGTTTTTTATTTTTCCTCTTTTTTATTGTTCCTAATTTCACTTTCCGTTTTTCTAATTCTTTAATAACAAAATGATAGCTGAACTGTGATGGAAAGAGCATTAAAATCTACAAAGCAAAGGCTGGATTTGAGTCTTAGATCAGTCTTTAACCAACTGAGTAGCATTGGGTAAGTCAAGAATCTCTCTCTAAGCTTTGATTTCCAAATCTGTATGATGCTTTCCTCTTGAAGTTCTTATTAAAATCAGCATATATTTGTGTAAAACATGTAGAAAATCATGGAACTGAGTTTTTACATAGGGGACATCCTTCCTCCTCATCCCCTGGACAGTAGCTTACTAAAAATCCACTCTGCTATTCAAAAAGTCACTAGCATTTTTAACTGCCAAAGCAACACAGAACAAAGGAAAGAGATATGGTCTGATTAGAGTCTCCTTTTTGTTTGTGAATCCTGAGCGGTATCACAACTTCTGGTCAATAGAGATTCTCTAGAAGAGTAGATTCTACTACTCCTGTTTGGAAAGAAAACACTCTGATAGAAAAAAACAAACGAATAAAAAACCCAAGTCAACCACTTTTCACAGAATCCTCAACTATTTCCTTAAGCCTTCCTTTTATACTATGTCCATTGTATCAGTTATCCACTACCACAAATAATACTTACATAACAAATACAGGCATAACTATCTCAAAATGCAGTGGCTAAAACCAATTGTCACTATTTTCAAAGGATAACAATTGGTAGATACACAGAAGTTTGGATGGGAGGATGAATGGCAAGTATCTCTTGATGATAAAACAATTACAGTGTTTATGTTATAAAAACAAATATAGAAAACTACCAGGGCTAGTTAGGTATATGACAGTTTGCAGAAAAAAAAAAACCTTTCAAATTTTCTGTATGTTTCAAATTTTTCATTAACAACTGTCAAAAGAAAAACTAAATATTATTTAGTTCACAAATAGATGAGTCCTCGCACTCTGGACTAGGCAGGGTTGGAGTGATCCTGGCTGGACTCACTCTAACATTTGCTCTAACGAATGATGAATCCACTTGGCACTGTGTGGTCTTATGTGGGATAGCTCTCTTTCATGCCTTGTCCACCAGCAAGCCAGCAGGGGTGTTTTATTCTGTTTTGTTTTTCACATGATGATCACAAAGGTCAAGAAATCAAAGGTCAAGTGGAGGTGTGCAAGTTTTCTTGAATCCTTAGCATGGAAATGCCCCCACTATCATTTTTACTGCAGACTATTAGCCAAGTTACTCATACTGTCTAACCCAGTTTCAAGGGGGCGGGGCGGCGGGCAATAAACAGGAAAAGCCAAAAATTGGAATCATCTCTGCCATCACCACATCCACCTTGCTGTTGCTAATCTTTGCGACCACAAAGCAATCAGGCTGCTATGTCAGACTTACGTACTCACTGAACATATAGGACTTTCAGAGCCTAGAAGTCCTCAGACTCCAAGAGAGAGGAATTTAAGATCTGCATATTATTGGCCAGTTGAGGCTGTAGGTCAACTTAAGTTAACAATTGCCCTCCTGAAGCAGAAATTGGGAAATGGAGTTATTATCATTCACACTTAATTTGGGGGTCCTGTTGCTTCCAGCCATTGCACCACTCAGTTCTAAGATCTGCCTTACACCCAGAGGTCTCTACGTACCACCCCTTCCCTGATGCTGCCTGAAGAGCAAAACCCTTCTCTACTTCCTACTTACAGTTTGTAAGCTATCCTTTGAGGAATTTAATGAGATCACTGACCCACCTTTCCCAGAGCTCAGTCCTCCTTCTGCTCAACAGAGATGTCAGGACTGAACAGCCAGCCATCCGCTATCTCCTGATCTTCCTCGTATTCAGAGAAAGCAAGCCAACATGAGCAGCACAGCTCTGGCTCAGAGAAGAAACTGTCTTTGTACTAAGTCCTAGAAATATGCTGGGGGTGAAAACTCCAACATCATTAGCATCGTACTAACAGACCATTGACTCAGACAGCTAACAGGGGCGATAACAAACACAATGCTCTGAAAACTGGGAAACTAGTAAGCATTGCCCTCTTCAAAGCCAAGCCATGTGGAGTGTCTTTCAACAACCTTATGTTACCAGTCTCAGTAAAGAGAAGCAGACAGTGAGAATTACTTCCTAATAAGGACCATTGCATTAACAAGCAGGCTATGGAATCAGCTTTTCTTGTTAGTCACTAACCAAACTCAAAGACTATGAGATTTATTACTCTTTAATTAGCCTTTTCCTTACATCATTAGTACTTTCCCCACTATTGCAATGCCGAAAGAGCCAAAAGGTATAATTGTCTGGTGTTTACTGATCATGTTACTTGATTAAAGATGAAAACTAGGTCTGCTTAATATTCTTATAAACTAAGGAGAGGGTGATTTAGAGAGAGGAGGTAGGAGGGGTGAGAGGTTGGACATCACAGAAAAGTAAACACTTCTAGGTCAACATGAATGAAAACACAGACTACTGACCCCATTCTGTTTGGAACAAAGAAAATTAATATGGTCTATAATGGGATCACCTTGATTTAGTAAACAATGAATAAATTAGGGGAGAGGGAAAGCAGGGTGGTGAAATATTGCAATAGTGACTCATTATACAACAATCACAGGTCAGATGATGCCAGGATGCAAGCCATGCCCACCTTACATACAAATCAGACATCTCTGTCCACTCGTCCTCCATTTGCACTGAAAGGGAGTCCAGGAAAAGCAACTACCTTAAATTCACTTCATTTCTTCAGCTACAAATGAAACTAGGTCCTCCCCAAGAGTCTTCCATTACTAGCATTCTGGGATCCCAAAGCCAGCCTCCAATCCGTGTCTTCTCCCAGCCATTCACTCTTCCAATGCTGAGTCCTGATCATCATCCTGCAATGTTAGCATCATCCTGAAACCTGTTTTACTATAAAGTGCAAGACTTCTGTTGGTTCCAAACTTTCCAGTTTCCCCACCACTCACAGCTGGTATAGGGAAAAGACAGCAGGATATTCCTGGGAGCTCACCAGAGCGCCAGAGTCTCAGGTCCTATCACACCTACTAGATCCAAATCTTCATTTTAACAAAACCCCCAGGGGATTCGCAACCACATTACAATTTAAGAAGCAGTGCTCTAGGTTACAAAGCTACTACACATCAGAAACAGAAGGCAAATTCAAACCCTTTGATATTATATCCCCTAGGTTTTCCATCCAAATCACATCCATGATTTTCTCCTTCTTAAGAGACAGGACCCTGTTTAGTGTTTCTTATCAGCCCTGATCATAATGCCAAGGAAATTTCCATTACCTTCGGCTGTCTCTCTGGAGGTGTTTTTTAAACCAGAATCATTCCCTGGATGATCATTCCCTAACCTGTACTCTACTCCCCACCCACCCCCACCCCCAGAATTAAACTTCAATCCAAAATAACAACATCACCATGGCCTTGTAAATGATAGATCACAGAATTTTTCAAGTGACTTTAAGAATAAGACCTCAGGATAAAAGCTAAAAACAAAGCAAAGAGTATTTTCTATGAAAAGATTAAAAATAAAACCCTTTGGTTGATGATGGAATGGGCAAGGGCCACTTCAGGCACCAAGAAGGACTTTCTTTAAGAATTGGCCTTGGTTTAGAAGACATCAGAGGAGACCTCCGCTTAGCCGTGAACAGTGACAGTCGGGACATCTCCCAGGCCCCCATTAGTTAGGTTGCTCTGGAGTTGTAAACATGGTGCTCTCCCAATCTGTTTTCCGAGATGATCTGTATATAAAGCATGTGTGTGGCAGGAGATGATAGCTCGCTTGAGGCTTTCAGCAATTGATGTTTACAGACTATAATGGAAACCACAAGCTTCTTCTTTAACTCAAGTCAGTATACATTACTTCAACCCGCTGGCAAATTGAAGCAGGGAGGGGGGTTGGGAGCGGTTCATGATGAGTCATCATTTCACATTTTTTTAACAGCTTAATGAGCATCTAGAAATGCCGTATTAGCCAGCAAAAATACGAGACTTTTTCCCTCCACCAAATGCAGCAATGACCCTATTTGGACGTGGCATTCCATGAGCATCTACTTTAAGGTGAGTGACTAATGTCTCTACCACAGTTTTACAAACAAAAACATATGAAAGCCCCCATAACTAACTTCAAGTTAATAACCTTCCCTCCTTTTGCCTCAAGTTTGGGTGGTGGGGGCGGGGGAGAAATTTCTTTTAGGTTTCATTAATCCTCTGGAAAGCCAGAAGAAGAAAAGACAGAATTCTCAGATCTGCAAAGCAGCTCTCTCAGCCAAGATTCACGGTGCTAACAGACAGATGGTAAATATAGCTGGGGATCTAAAGCCACAGCTGTGTGTCTCTGAATCTCTCAGATCTATGTGTGTGATCATTAACATTTTTTAGATCATCTTAAGTAGCTCTGTGTGATCTTGGCAACTTCAGTATTCCTGACCCCTTTTTATATTTTACTTTCAGGGGCCACATGCATCATTGGAGTGAAGTAATGGGGAAAAGACAGAATTTCCCAGAGCTACCTTGTATTATGTACATTTCACATAGAGATATTAATGCTAGATTAGTAAGTCATTCGTTTTTCAATCTCTTGATAATTGAGAGGGATAAACTGAATAATCTCCAAGTTTTTTCTTGAGTCACACATAAATTATTCTTTGTCTTTTCACATTCCTTCAATCCTTTCTAATATTCTAAACCATATGCTGGCTCTCAAGCCAATGATGAGATCTGAAGGATCACATTTGTCCTTTAGATCAAAATTTGCCAATTTTGTATGAGTCTAAAAGGAAAAGTCAAGAACCATTCAGTTTTATGGAAGGCATTCTGTGAAATTATCTTCTTGACATTATATAAAATAAAATTCAAATATACTGCCTCTGAAATCACAACAGGGTACATGATCTTGAAATATCGAGGTCATTTTTTCATGTACCTACAGACTAGCTTTTAAATTACCTGTTGTTTCAAAGCAATTACTCATTTAAAGACTGAACTCTGACTCCTGTAGAATTTGTAGCAATTGATTAAAATACATCTGCTATAGAATTTTATGTGAATTAAATCAGGAATCTAGTATTCCAATGATAAATGCTAATAAAGTAAAGGTTTAAAGAAGTAAATACATGTTTAATTCATTTCTAAATTATGTCTGCTTTTATTGGGTGAATTCTTCTAAATAAAGCTGACTCAACTTTGCTAATTTGCCTTTAAAAAGATCATCTCTGGATATCTTTCATTTGATCTTGTCAGAACACTTTACTATTTAGTATACTCTTCTGTGGACTCCTTCAGGATAGTATCAGGGCTTTTAGCTCAGTTTTTAGTCTTTTTCTTTTCTTTTTCTTGAGCAAGAGGAAAAGAATAAATTTATATGTCCTATGGACTGTGAGCTCCCTAAAGGAGATTGTACATACAAACAAATAGATTTGTAGACAGAGCAATTTCCATACTTGTCTTTTCATTCATTCATTTATTTTTTCAGCAGATATTTACTGAGAATTTAGTGAACATGCCAAGATGGGTACTGGGGGAACTCTGGTGCACAAAATTGGGCAGAGTCCATAGATTCATGTAGCTTCCACTTTAATGGCACTTTAAAGTTTAGATAGAGATGATTCACTAATTAACAATAAGCAAATTAACTATTAACTAAAAACAATATCAAATAGCATTTAATGCTACGTGGAAAATTCAAAATATGTGGATTTGTTTGGCTTTTGATTAGAAAACCCATTGTAAGAGACATTTTCTAGTCAATTGGGGAAAATCAGACACAATCTATGTATTTGATCCTAAAAGAATGAATGCTAATGTTTTTGGGTGATAGTGGTTTTTTGCTACTGTCAAAAAAGAAAGATAAGAAAAGTCTTTATTAGAAACACATACTAAAGTGCTTACAAGTAAATTTGCTAGGATTGGCTTTAAAACGTCTTCTCATGAAAAAGGGGGGGCCGGGATAGAGGAAACAAAATGGCAGAAAAACAATGGTTATTAGAGAGGGTGATTGGTGCAATGGATTCATTGTACTATTTTCTCTGTGTGTGCTGTAAAATATCCTTAAAAGCTAGTAATAACAATGATAGTATGATTATTGCTACTACTAATGATGCTATATTGCACTGGTCTACAGAGTTAACATTTTTTGAGCACTTTGATGATCGCTACCCTCCACAGGAACAAAATGAACACCCACCCAAAATTTGGTTCAGATGTTAGGAATGATGATAGTAAACACATATCAAGAGTGCATGAAAACATTACTTACATCATGAGACTTTTTGTGGGGAGCAGGGCAGACCCCCCAAACTGGACTGAAAAAGGTTTGATGTTTTTATTGTGCTGGAGTGGTATAAGGCAAGGGTTCGCCAATATACTTGAATCTCCCACCAACTCCAAGAGGAGTATTGGGCTTTCTTATCAATGTTTCCAAAAGTTAGGTACGAGAAAATGGAATGGCTAAAGTTGAAACATTATCAACAATCAAACATGGAACACTGGAGTCAAGCTATTGCAATCCCCACATTTGCTCTTCACCACACCCTGTAAGGTAAAGTAGTTCATAGAGAAGTACGCTGAGACTTATCAAGGTTAAGGGACTTGACAAAATCATCAAGGTAACATTAAACCAGAGCCTGCCGACTTATGCCTGCACTGGGCTTTACTACAACCATTTTTCATGGGACACAAGGCACTGCCACATAAAAGAATACATTTGAACCACTTTATACCCAGGAGTCGTGTAGATACACAGTGGAGGAAACTGCAGCATGGGCCAAAGAATAAAAGAAGTCAATAAACATGGTAGATATAAGAAACACACAGTCTTCTTGGCTGACAAATTACTTTTCTGCTGAATCAATTAGGATGTATTTAGTTATAAGCAGCAAAATGGATTAAATATTAAGGAACTATATCATACCCTTGAACATGAGGTACAGATGTAAGGCAGGACCCAGGATGAGTGGATTCAACAGTTTGACCAGGATCTCAAGGGTTCAAGCTTTTCTGCATGTTTCCACTCTGCCTCCTCAGCACTGATTTCATTCATAGACTAGAAGCAAGGTGGGCACAGATGCCACATTCACCCACAACAACATCAAAAGGGAAAATAAATCCTTGAGATAGAAAAACACTTCTCCTAGAAGCCTGAATGAAGTTTCTCCTGTGTCTTATAGACCCTGAACTAGACCACATGCCCATTCCTGACCTGCTCATTGTAGACCTTAAAGCAACACTCAATCACAAGAGACATTTGGCATCAGACTGAGAAGAAAGTAGAACACACTGGAAGCCCACACAAGCCCAACGTCAAGCTCTACTCATCCCAGTATTGTACCATTCAAAACTGTGAGTCCAGTGATGCCAGACCTCAGGTTTTGCCATGACAAACCAGAAATATAATTGTTTTGGCATCTAGATTTGCAATTGTTACAAAAACTTTAATTTTTAAAAATTGATTGTGGATCAACACTCTACGGTTCAAACCAAACAGGTCTGTACATTAGCAGTGGTCTGTAAAATAGCTGAGATTCCCATCCACAAATTCTAACATGGTAGCCAAGAGTTTGCATTTCTCACCAGCTCTCAGGTGATGTTGCTGATGCCAGGACCACACTTGGAGGAAGCCTGCTCTAAACTCCTACTCATTTGCTTTTCTTTCTAAGGGGTGACTCTAAAAGGTCCTGGCTGGAGCAGACCCTCTCCCCACTTCTATCACTGAGCATTATACCTGCCTACTGACACCTCTCTTTCCCCCTTCTGCAATCCCCCGCAGCACCTTCCGAAGACAATGTGGACCCTTGGGTTGGCCATGGCCCTATTTCTATGCCTCTCTCTAAATAAAATGAAACACGCCATGATGCAGAAAGGCAGAAAAGACTTCAAACATGCTGGCTCATTATTTCCCTCCACAAACGAGGGAAAGGCACAAACAAATAAACACAAGCCAATGGAGGCTGGGCCTGGTTTTCGCCAAGCAGTGACCTCCTCCAGTGAATTAAATGCCCAGCGCCTCATAGTCTCATCTGGTCCTGATTTTCAATCGGCAGTAAACTGATACATTTTTTTTTCACTTTCATTATAGCTTGTTTTCATCTAGTTTATATTTCCAAAATGTACTGGTTTTCAAGCCTGAACTGTCATATTAAAAAAAGAAGAAAAAAAAAAAAAAAACCTTAAAAAAATGTAGGCCAGCCGACCCAATGGCACCAGGGAGGGGGCCCAGCCCTTGGCTTGTGGAAACTCCTTGGAGATTTTCTTTTCTCTGAGCTAATCCCATTGGGAGTCACTGAGTTGGTGGGTGGGTGGAAAGGAAGTATGAAGGAATACAAACTGCTATCCTTCACCCTCTGTGGCATACTGAAAGGGAAAAGGGAGAATGGAGGAAGAGAATGCCACATTCCTACCCATCCAAACCAGGACACAGAGGAACTTGGAGGCTGTGAAAGACTGGACAAAGGGGTCATCGGTCTTACATCAGAGATTTGCCGGTTTGCCAGATGATGGAGAAAAGGACTAATTCTTCCAACCAGGGAGAGTGTAGGCCCATGTTTTGTGCACAGATGGGAACAGCCCAAACCCTTCCCTCTGACTAAGTTACAAAAGAATTAGTCAGCAAATGGAATAAACACAATTGGGAATGAGCTATGAATATTCCCAGCATCCACCCAAAGGTGCCTGAACAACATACCCTTCTGCAGGACAAAACCCATCCAGAGTGACCGTCCTGGACACAAGCCAGGCCTCCAGCTGCATCATCATCAGAGGATCTGAGCTCATTTCTTGGGCAGGTGCCTCCCTCCTCTGAGCTCTCCACAGCTGGGTCAAGGCACTGCAGGAGGCATGACTTTGGTCTTGGGGGGTAGGCCTGTGGCAAACAGACTCACGAACCCTCTAGAGCAGAGCTCAAGACCTAATGGTTAGCCCTTCAAGAGACTAGGCCCCCCTCAAGACTGGAAGAAGATGAGATTGTGGATTGGGATCCAGGACAAGACAGCCCTCCTTTGCTCTAGTTTCTATGCACAAAGTAAAGATGGCCTTTTCCCTTACACAAATATTTCAAAATATAAAGCCAAATATGAGCTTTCTATCCAAGTTTAATTGTTCATATAGCAGCATAAAAACAATATTTGAAGCACTGGCTTCACAGTCTTTCTCTGAAGTCTCTCTCTGATTGATTCCAAGGTTCATTCTTCTTTTCTCCATCTTTCCTGCCAAGGTTCTTGTCATCACTGGTTGGCAACCCTCTCCCTTCTAAGGATGCTTTAAATCTGCTTTTCAGTCTCCTTTAGAGGTTTCTGTTTCCATCTGTTGTCAAGTTCAGGAAGTCAGAAACTGTTACCCAATTCCCATATTTTAGTAAATGTCTTTTGGTAGCCTGGCCTTTTTCTCTTGCTCTATATGCTCTATTTACACACACACACACACACACACACACACACACACACACACACACACACACACACAATTTAGATGCATTTTGGGAAAATTCCTGAGATAAACTACAGCTATGTAAGTCTCTAAACTTTGCAAAAAAAATTTGCGATTTAACCAAAAATGAATGAGACCTAAATTACAAGTCACTATTTCCAGAAATGTCTGCTACATCTAAATTTAAGAGCAACGAATGATGTGAAAGGTTGTCCAGAATTCTGTGAAGAACGAACTGTGTATTAACTTACTGCAATAAAGGTGCTGATTTCCTAAAGATACAAGGGAGCTGGAATATCAGTGAAAAGAAAAACTTTTGAGAGAAAAAAAAATTATTCTTTTAGAAAATACAGGGATAATAGAAGAAATACCCACCATTCAATCTTATGTTGCTGTTTAATTGACCTTATTACAGAGTAATTTATACACAATGCAATGCACAAATTTGGAATCTAGAATTCAATGAACTTTGATGTATACACCTGTGTGACAACTCATTCCAGTCAAAATATAGTCTTTTCAGGAGCCCAGAAAGTTCCCTCATGTCCTTTTGCTTTTCAGTCTACTCCTGGCTCCAGGGAAACACTGGTCTATCACTGTAGGTTATTTGTGCTTATTCTAGAAATTCAATTAAATCGAACCTATAGTGTGTACTATTTTATGCCTGACTTCTTTTGCTCTGTACAGTGTCTAGAGGATTCATCCATGTTGTCGCAGGTCTCGGAAGTTCCTGTTTTTTGCTGAGCTCTATTCCTTCAAAACTGCCACTATTTCTTTATCCAGTCTCTTGTCTTATTCCCAGTGTTTGACTATCATGAATAAAACTGCCATAAAGGTATACAAATCTTTCCATGGACATAAGTTTTTATTTCTTGTGAGGACATATCCAGGAGCTGAAATGCAAGCTCATATGATAGATGGATGTTTTACTTTATAAGACACTGTTAAATTATTTTCCTAAGTGGTTATAAAATTTTGCACTCAAGACCAACAAGGAATGAGATGCACAGTTTTTCCATATCCTTGCCAACATGATATTGTCCATCTTTTTATGATTTATCATTCTGGTGGGTGTATAGTGACACCTCATTAGGTTGTTAATTTACATTTCCTCATGTCTAATAATGCTGAACATCTATTCATGGTCCTCGTGCCCGTGTTAGTTAACTTGAGCTGCCACAACAAACACAGACGTAGGCAGAGTGACTTAAACAACAGAAATTTATTTCTTCATAGTTCTGCCCGTTGGGAGTCTAAAATCAGGGTGCCAGTGGGGTCAGGTTCTGGTGAGAACACTGTTTGGCTTGTAGATAACCATTTTTTCACTGTGTCCTCACAGGGGGGTTGGCGGGGCGGGGAAAGAGAGAGAGAGAGAGAGAGAGAGAGAGAGAGAGAGAGAAAGAGAGGACAGAGAGGGGAGAAAGAGAGGACAGAGAGAAAGAGGGGGGAGAGAGAGAGAATTCTATGCTCTATGATATAAACACACTAACAGAACCAGACCAGATGCCTTCAACCTTCACTACCCCTTACTGTCTCCCAAAAGTCCCATTTGCAAAGACCGTCACACTGGACATTAGAGGCTCAACATATGAACTTTGGAGGGACAAAAAGCATTTGGTCTCTAACATTGGTCATTTTTAGGATTTATGTTTGAAGCTTCTATTCAAGTCTATCTTCTTATTAAACTCTAACAGCTCTTTATATTTAAGATAAAGGTCATTTATGGACACATCATTGGAAATATCTTCTCTTGAACATGACTATGCATGTTCTTACTGAAAATGCTGGGAGAGCAGTATTTTAGAATTTTATCACATAAGTTTAATCATTTTTAATTAGCGATTTTGAATCATATCTCAGAAATCCTTGCCTATCCCAAGGTTGTGATGATTCTCTTACGTCTTCTACAAATTGTTGTTTTTCTGTTTTTAGCTTTTCTATGTAGATCTAGAACCCACTTGTGTTGATGCTTAAATATGGCATAAGGGCTAAATTAAATAAGCTAATGTCCATGCAGCTCAGGTGCAGGCTAGGAAAGCCATGTATCAGATTTTGAGACTTAGGCTCATATTGGGGAACAAAAAGATAACAAGTCAAATATAAAATAAACAATTAATAGAAAGAGGACAAGAAAAAGAATTCATTCATAGAAGTGCCTCCATAAAAAAAAAAGTTGATGCATTATGCATTTAGCCCAAAATGATACTCAATGATAAATCCTTTAATTATTACATTTATTAGTCCTGAAGGACATTAAAGGGTCATAATTACCTAGTTATTCTGAAAGATTAGGAAGATACATATTAAGGTATAAGGAAAACAACTGAACAGGACACATATCACAACTAAGAACTTTTTCCTTCCCAGGAGCCTGCCTTCACTGGAAGATGTGACTGTAATTGACGTTATAGGTGCCACCAAATTCCATGTGGCCCCACCAAGGGGCCTGCAAATAGCTCCCAGATGGATGGATCCAATTCTTTCTCTGGTGGTGGGAGAAACTAAGGCAAGTTGGAAAGTCTCAGATAGAGCGTTAATAATTCAAGAGCAAGAGGGAACAGAACTGGTAGATTCATGTCCAAGTTGTCTCATCCTCCATGGAAAATTTTCAGTTGTGTTTAAAACAGTGGCTCAGCAGACCAGGATTGGGCCCTATGAGGGGCTCTGTCCCTCCACTGATTTTATTGGTTTTCTTCCCTTCCTTCTCTCAAGAGCTTCTCCTGTGCCTTCTGTGTACTGCCTGGGATTCACTCAGAAAATCTACTTATAGCAAATTCTTACCTGAGAGTCTTTGCTTGAGAGACCCCCAAAATAACCAAGACTGGCATCAGAAATGCAATGTGCTGAGCACTTATGAGTACTTGTCCTGCCAGGTGACATTCTCTGGAGAGGAAGGAGAGAAACAACATATTCCGAATCAAGAGCCCAGGTTAGAAACAAAGTAGAGACAAGCGTTGTTCCCAAGCCCTCCATGGTATCACACCCAAACGCTTTTGTTCTGGAAACTTCTTAGCCAAGTACTTCAAGGCCCTTGGGCAAAAACACCTTACTCAAGGTAACTGTCTCATGAAACAGTTGTGTCTGGGTAGGGCCTACTTCTTTTATGAGAAACAAGCCACAAGCCATGAGCCCTGGGAGAGAGCATCCTCCCAAACACAACAATGTTGCAATGTAGCTGGTTCTCTTTGAAAGGGCTCTGTAATGCAATTGCTCTTACTCGGGAACTTCAGTGGAAGATAATTACTCTTTTCTGCCTTAGCATATATATGAAAAATGTTCAAATGTGGCTTTCCAGGGAATTCTGCCAAATATTTTGAGGCACCGGATCCAACTTTACTTAATTTTATATGGCCTTCTTAGTCTAATATAAAATCCTCTTGCATGCAGTATGAATTTGCTAAAGAGGCTAAAATACATTCCGTATATTAAAAAAGGAAATCTAAAAAGTTTTCAAGGCCAGGTACGTGCACCCTCTGACTTAGCTCATGAGGGAGCTAACCATTGAAAAGAAACCGAAATCCTCCTGCAGTATGGTGCAGTCAGGTCTTCGCTACCACCAGGAAACAATAAAACTAGACCTTCCAAGAAGGCTGTGTACATGACGAAAAGGCTGTTTTCAGATCAACAATAGACTTTATTAGCACGGGGCCTACAATATCTCAAGCACGACTTTCCATGGCCTTTTCTGAGTTCACGCCAACAACGAGTAATGAGCACAAAATCCTGTGCGAAAGAAACACTGCTTTCGTCAGTGTTTGTGTTGGCTTCCTTCAAATCGGCTGATTTCCAGATCTCATTCTCCACCCCACCTTAGTTATATTTATACTGTTGTGCAGAACAAACCTGGATCCGAATTTAAATATGAAATGCTTTGTGGCCATTCGTGCAAATCTCTTTATCGGGGTCTCACACATTAACGCCCTCACAATTGACCCACAGGCCGATTGTTTAACGCAGAGTTTCCAGGGGCTGCCTTCAAGCACTCACAGCTCTGGTTTGACTTTTCTTAGCTTTCCTGGACAATCAAAAGGAAATGCAACAGAGCCGGCTCGCAGAAAGCTGGAGCTGCCCCAGTGTCTCCTCCTACCCCTGTCTCCGGTTTGG
>RJWH01000203.1:917205-1143048 GCA_004363575.1 Solenodon paradoxus
GGGGGATGTGCTGTCTCCTCATAGACCTCAGAAACAGTCAGTGGTTTTATGAACAGCTCTAACAACTAGCCGAGATGGCCTCCCTGATAGTCAGGTAGTGGCCCTGCCTTTCCTGAATCAGTGATGAAATAGGTTCCTGGCCAATTTGTTTTCTTTTGGCTAGATTAACTTCTTCCCTCAGGGAAAAAAATGTCATATACTACACAGTTTAGAGATTAACATATATAAGGAACATATACATTTCAGTGCTTTGAATAAGGTAATAAGGAATTTTATGGAATCTCTATTGTATGATATGTACCTGACCATAATAAAAAGTCAAGCTTCATTCTTGTTTCACTGTTACCTGGAAAGGGTCTCTCACATCTCTGTCTCTCTGTCTCGCTCTCAATATTAGCTTTTTTCTTTTAAGAGAAGAAAGGGAGAGGAACAAGAAGCATTTTTTAAGGGAGCAAACAAGAGGAGGAGGAAATACTTGTACTTACTTATTTTGGTTGCTCGCAGCAGCCCAAGGTCAAAAACAAGTCCAAGGTCCTTGGGTGCTACAGAATCTAGACCCCAGTCACCAGCTTAGCATCTGAATCACTGGGGTGTGCTTTTTTTTTTTTTTTAAGCCTTTAATCTGTAATGATCACTGAGATTCAAGCAGTAAAACCTTAGTCCATATTAGAGACAAAAAAATTAACTTTCCATGGTTATCTGATCCTCACATAGGTAAAATTTATTTTAAGAGACTATTTACCTACATCTAAACTTCATCAAAATACAAGTCTTCTTTTTTATTCCCTAAAAGTTCATCATATTTTATCTGGCAAATAGGGTTGAGATAACTCAATTTAGAAAGCCAGGCATACTGACATCATGGAAGCAGCTTTGGAGCAGTGCTATCTGGCAGAAGATATTCTGGTGCCGCATTGTCTAGAAAGGTTGTCATAGTCACACATGATATTAAGTATTTAACATGGGGTTAGTGTGACTATAAACTCAATTTTAAATTTGACTTTCCTTATTTTAAACTTAAATATCATTAGCAACTATGTGGCTAGTAGCACTGTATGGAAGAGCACAATTCTAGAAGCTGACTTAATTGCTGGAAAAAAATACATCCTGAACTTTAAATAAATGAAGCTCACATGTGCATCCCTGGCATATCTGCTGAAAACCTGCTGCTGCCAGGAGGATAGTCTCTAATTCTTTGGGTGGGTTTCTTGGAATGTTAGCAACCTGCGGAATCCATTTTGGGGGAGGGAATTGTGGGTTAGGCCATGCCAAGTGTCTGTGTAGAGTGGTCTGGAGGGAAAGTCAGAGATTGTCCTACTAATGTCTTTCAGTGTTGGCCCTGATGCCTTTCCCGGTAAGGCCTGTGGGCTCAGAGAGTTTCCTGAGAGATTGGTCAAGCAGAAGTCCTAGTTCATGCTGGGAAAGATCTGAGATTCACAAACATACATTCCCTACCTGTGTCCTGCCCCCATTTCAGTAAGTCTTCTCTAGCTCTCTGTGAATGACATTTGCTGTTTTCTCAAACTTCACCTGAGTATTGACCAAACATAGTTTTACCCTTTCTAACAAATACACACACACAATCAATACCTGAGAGCTTACTCCTACCCAATATAGATACCTATGAGTAGTCACTGACCACCATCACCAGGATAAAATGGTTGACTATATCTCCACTTTTCTGATTTGTCCAGGATATCCAGTCCTTAATATATACTGTCTACTGTGCTAAGCCTTATAGGTGAATAAATGAATTACACAGACCCCTTTTTCAACATTGGGAGCAGGACATGTAATACAGTGAATTCATGATAAAAAATAATAGTAACTGGAGGTGCAAGAACAGAGGACACATGGTAACACAATAGGAATATACAAAGTGATGTTACAATTTGTCCTAGTTACTTCAAATTCAGGGAAATAAAGATCTCCCTCAATGATCATGGTAGGCACTGAGTCATACTCAGAAATTCTGTTGCTTCATTCTGTTCTCACTATCATCCAGTTGTACTTTTATTTAATCTGAGGTCTGGTAATGCATCTGGCCAGACTGACATACCTACTATAAAATCTCTTGTTTTATTTTCATGTTATTTCTTCTCTTACTGAGAACACAGAGGCCAAAAGCTGAGGTTGGTAGTTACATAAGATTAATGATCCGAGTCCTTGAAACACTGCTTGGTGGATGTCAACAGGAAAGCTTCAGGAATCTGATTGGGCTGTTATGTGAGAAATAAACTTTGATTGTGTTAATTCACTATAATTCTAGGGCTGTTTGTTATAGCTGTTACTGTCTACTACCCTGACATAACTTCCAACTGACTTCAACTTGGATATCTGACATAGACTTTAGAGAACTCTCCGTCTATTCATCTCTTCACTTCACAAAAGAAATGAAATGGCTTGCCTATATTCACAGTTTTTGAAAGTGTCAGGACTAGATCTCAGTCTCTCAATTCTCTCAAAGACTGACTCCACCAGATCAGACTTGTCTCTATACATTCTTTTCAGCAATTCTTGTATGACTGTCATTGAAAGGGAAATGCACAGGTTGAATTTTATGAAAAATAAAAATTTATCTTTACAGGGAAGGCAACTCTGAGATTTGGCCAAAAGTGATTCAATTTGATTTTAGCAAATTTAGATTGTTGGTAAAGGATGGAATTTAAAACAAGGCTAGATTTGCTTATAAGAGCACTTATGGGTTTATCAGCAGCACATTGCCTTATATCTGGTTTAGTTACACTGTACTTGGTATTTAGAATTATCCGTTGCCAGGAGGTGGGAGGCTGAAGTTCTCTGAGTACAATATAAGGGTTCATTAAGTTCTGAGAAAAGTAGGCTCTAACCTTACTGACCTTCAATGTCATTAGATTGAACTAGAGATTTCTTAGGCCGTGGACTAAAATCACAGCACCTATACTTTCTAGGATAAACTCACAGCGTGATTGAATTGCTGTGGCAGATGCTGTTGCTTGCATGATCAATAGTCATTCTCCCTTTTAGTCACAGAGACTGAATCTTGATTCATTTGTGAGACAACAGGCCTAGCCCAGGGAATGAATAGTGACAGATATAAGCCAGACATAGCAATCTTGGTCTCCTTTCTAAATGATTTTTCTGGATATGGGTGTGAGACCGAATTCTGGTTAATGAACAGTAACTAAAAGTCTGCTGGAGACTTCTGGGAAAGGTTTTCCTCTCCCTTAATAGGGTGGTATAGAGGAAACAAATGCCATTATCATCTGCCCCTTTTGACACCAGCTCAGGTTCACTCACTCAGGCTTCAGAAAGTCAAACTACGGAAGACAACTCACTGGTGGAAGAAGGAACTGGCTTCTATTTAGAGGTCTGTCGCTTAAGGAGTATGATGAACTACCCAGAAGCCATGTCAAAATCTCAGCAGTTAGGGCTATTTTTTTAAAGGGGAAGGAGCTGGGGTATCTGATGCAGGATGAAGAGGAATTCAAGGTCCACGGTCACTGAGATTTTTATTATCCCACTCCCTTGCTTCAGCTAACTCCAGGTACCACCTTGTTCTTACAGGATGGGGCTCTGAGAGGCTCATGTTTCAAGCTCTGCTGCTTCTACATCCTTGGAAAATTTTGTTAACAAGCTGTGTCTGCAAGAAAGAATTATGCATGTATGTTCCTTGAACCATTTCATGTCACAAGGCCTTGGTCTCCTTCACTTTCTTTCTCCATCTTTGCTGGAGGAAGACCTGACTCTGGGAGCTGCAGCCACAGTCCAGTTGCAGCCAACAATTGAGACATTTTGTTTTTCATATCCCTTTGCAGGACTTCCTTCCCAGAAGTGCACAGTTGGTTGTTTCTCAAATCACTAAAATTGAGGAATTAACCTTAATAGTTTCCCACTAGTTTTACTGGGTATCAGTCCCCCCATGCCTTCCCTGACAGAGGAGTCTCATCATTGTATTTCCATCTCACCCATCTTCTCTGAAAAAGAATATAGAACTGTTTGACCTCAAGTCTCTTATTTGTATAATTGGGGTGATTAAATATCTACCTGCTATTGTTATTAGAAGACTTAGTACTAAGTTCATTTATTTACTTAGTATTTATTGAGTGCCTATTGTGTGCCAGAAATTATGGTAAGTAATTCTATATACTAAGTGAACAAACTACACATGGTTTCTTACCCTCCTTGAGTTTCTGATCTGTCAGAGAAGACAGACAAGACAACGTAAATTTTTAAGTAGATACAGTAAGAATTAGAAATTGTAAAAACTTCAGTGAGTTAATAGGATAAGATCATGGAGGAAAAAGAGAGGGACAAGAATACCACATTAAGCAGAGAAGACTTTGAAGAGGTGGTGAGATTTGATCTGGGAAGGATAGGTTGGAGTCCACCAACTGCTGAACAATGACAGAGGGAAGAAATGTAGCAGATAGAAGAGCAAGAACGAAAGCCTTGGGATGAGAGGAGGTTTTTTAATCTATAAAGAGTGAGAAGGTGAGTGCGGCTGAACTGTAGTGAAATAAAGGGAGAACAGTAGGAGTTGATATTGGAGGTAATGGCAAGAGTCACATAAAATTTGATAGGTCATAATAAAAATTTTGGATCTGATTCTAATTGCAGTGGGAAATCACTGAAGAACTTTAAGAGGGGAGTGATACAATTTTGTAGGATTTTAAAATCAAAACTCTAGTTTTGTGTGAAAAGTGCTGGAGAAGTTCAGAAATAGAGTGGGGAGACCGGATGGAAGGCCACTTGCTACAGACAAGCGATGGCAGAGGTTTAGATTAGGAGAAATTATTAGAGTTAGAGGCACTGGGAATAAGTGAATCGATTCAAGACAAATTAAAAAGTGAAGCCACAAGATTTTCTGATGGGGATCAGGTGTAGGAGATAAAGGGGAGCAATAGTTAAATGGTATCTTCTAGATTTTTAATGTGAAGAATTGGATGTATTGTGAGGTTGGAGAAGGGGAGCTTGGGATTTAGGGTGAACATCAACAGTCCTTTGTATGGATATATCAGGTTGGTAATTAAATGCATGCCTATAGGTAAGTCTAAGCTGATGTAGGAGTTAGTTATTGTTGAGTAACAAGCTACACCAAATCTTAGCAGTTCAAACAAGTATTATTTTTATCTTATATTTCTTCAGGCAAATTTCCCTGGTTTTAGTTGGGGGTCTTACTTGATATCACCTGTGAATGGTTAGATGGCTTTACATTCAGGGACTGGCCAATTGTCAGCTGCTATGATGATCTCTGTGTTTTTTCATTCTTTAGTGGGCCGGCTTGGGCTTTCTCATATGATAGGGTTGGTTCCAAGGGCAAGCAGAGGTTTAAACTCAAAATTGGCACACCATAGTTCCTCAACATTCTATTGACCAGTTCAGATTCAATAGGTAAAAAAAATAGATGCCACCTCATGATGGAAGCCATTGCAAAGTCACACTGCAAAGAGGTATGACTACAGAGAGGACGGTCATTGGGGCCACTTATGCAATTAATTGACTATAGTACAGGTTACAACTTGATTGACTTCAGCATATAGATGTTATTTAAGACCATGGGAAAAATTGAGTTGGAGAGAAAATGTGGATGAGAAGAAAAGAGTCTTAAGAAACTCCAGAATTAGACCAATGAGGATGAAGCCATCCAAGAGAAGAAAAGATCAGTGATGTAGAAGGTGAACCAGGAAATGTATGTAGAAATTGGAAAGTATGAATTTTAATAAACTGAGTCAGGGTACTTAGCAAACTCTCTGATAAAAAAATAAAAATGACTTATAAACTATGGTCTACTATAGAAGCCATGTTGAATATATAACTCAGTTGGAGAGACAACCTCAAACTTATATAAAGTTAATAACAATGTAAAAAAAAGTAGTCAGTTTTCTCAAGAGCCCATTACTAAGAATCTTCAGCAAGATAAAGTCTGCCCTCTGGCTAGTTACTTGGATGTTTTCTAGTTGGTGAAAAGTTCCCCAAATCACATGCCTCTTTGTGGAGCTGCCATGTGTATCCTCTGCTTCAATAAGAAGTGTTTTGCTTTTTTAAACTACCTCAATCCTCTGTATTCTTGATACCTGGGAGTTGTTTATTTTGATGAAAAATACTAAATATATTTTTATAAACTTATTTTTGTTATATTGATTTAAATATATGTGATATATCCATGTGTAAATCAGGACCCAAATTTAGAAAAAGAAGTTGTGAAATAAACAATATAAATTCTTTCTTTTTATAAGCAATTAAATGATGATAGATTTTTAAACTTTTAGCTTAATAGTTTTTTTCTTTGTCTTCTAGCCCAGCTTAAATAAATTCCCAATATATAAAAGGAATTTAGTTCTCTACTTTATGCCATGTACTTTTAACACAAGAGCAAAGGAAATTCAGAGAAGAAATTGCTTTTTGTCATAAATTTATGTTAACAAAAGGAAAGAAGCCTCTTTTGAATGAGACAACTGAAGAAATAATTGAAACAATTAAGAAGAAAAGGAGATTTTGCAGAAACTAAAAAAAAATAGAAGGTCAAATCAGATAGGCGCTTGCTTGGAAGACTGGAACGGAGACGATTTGGCTGGGGGCGGGGGGTGCGGGGGCGAGGTGGCTTTTAGAAAATTGGCTATAGAAATAATCATGGCATCTAACATTGGTTCAAATAATTCAGGGATGCTAGGGAGGAGGACTGGCAAGAAAGCCTTAATCCTCAGGAGACTGCATTAAATAGAAGCACTTCTATTTAATGCACTTGAAATAGAAACACTTCTCATAACAAATGAAACAAAAAATTATTATTAACTGTGTATCTGTCGCCTGTGAGCATGGTCAGTGACCCAACTCTCACAGGTTTGACTGAATTGTTAGAGAGCTAGAGATAATTAGATACAAGGAGCCTTAATTCAAATTAGGAAACTGAGGCCCAGAGAGATTAAATCCAGTTTGCTGAAGACCATCTAAAGAGCTAATACTAAAGAAGTCCAGGGCTGGTCTGAATTAATCACATCAAGTCTAAACAGAGAGACCTACTTTGTTCTTGTAGATAAGACATGCAAAGATTGACTTTGTGGAAGATGCAGTTAGTGTGGGTTTGGTTTGGTTTTTCTTACTGGGCAAAGACCTGTGACCAGAAGCAGTGGGAATGCCCGACGTAGGGATTTACAATGGGTGCCAATTACTCTAAGATTAAGTGTGACAATTTAGAAAATAATGGCCACAAATTCCTTGGCATTCTTTTCATTGAAAACATAGTGGGTACATGTCACTTGTCCTGGATCTAGGCAGGCTTGTGGTTGCCTTATGAAGAACAAATTGGGGCTGGGAAGCAATAATAGAAGCCAGGACTCCTATTCAGAGACTGTTGGTGCCATACAGAATGATGGTAACTTGGACTGGAGGGATGAATCTGGAGACAGAAAGAAGTAAAGTAGTTTTAAATATATTTTAGAGGAAGAATAATTAACTGGACTTGATGATTGAACGGCTGTAGAAGGATATATCTTGAGCAATTAATTGTGCTAATTTCTCTAGGTGGGAAAAAAATAAGCATAGAATCCAGAAGCTCTATTTTAGCTATGTTCCATTTGGGATGATCATGAAATAGCCTATCTATCCTTGGTAGATGGATGTCAAATGGGCAAGTAGATCAACATACCTAGAGCTCAGGGTAGAGATCTAAGCTAGGTATAGAATTTCCCTTACTGAATACAAATTAGAGTGTTAAATTTTTTTTAATTAATTTCTTAAAGGAAATGTCCAGGCAGGAATGAAGGAAAGCAGGCAGATAGAGAGAGGAGGAAGAAACGTTTTATTTAGTTGTTCATCTTAGTTGTTCCCTGGCCCTGGGTCACAAACCAGTTCCTTGGATGTATGTGGACTGTACTGGCCAGAGGCCACAGACTTAATTGCTAAGCCACTAGGTAACTCCAGAAATGAGTTTTTAAAACAAAATTTATCTTTGACATAGGTATGGCCTTTCTCCCAACCTATGAATTTCAATATCCTCTTGAATTTCCAAGTAACTTCATCTCCAGGTTCCTCATACAACACTAGGGTCCTCTTCCTCCATCTTCCTCTTGCACTTCTGAAGATTTTTTCCAGCTCTCTGCTTTTGTGGAATAAAGTAAAATCTAACCGGATTTCCAGGCTCTTAGCTACATCATCAAAAAATAATAAATCAAGGTTTATAGCTTAAATGGTGCCACCTCATATATTTGTAATTTCCCAGCAAACCCCTAGGAATTTAAGAGAAATACTGGAGACCCAAAGGCTGAAAAATAGTTGCTTCCCCTGATCAGTTTTGTCTGTAAGATTCTATAACCCAGCATGACAGATTACATTTATTTTTCATACTACAAAAGCCCCAAGGAATGGCTGCTCTTCCAGATATAATAAATCCCCAAGGGACTATCGTGCTGGTTGGTCCCCTGCTCCAAAATCCACAGTTCCTCTTTCAGAATTACCATTATTTTCCCACTAAATCATTTCTCTTCCCTCAACCTTGTTAGCCTGAACCCATTAAGTCAGAGCTTTGCAGGACACATCTGTTTAACAGCTTTCCTCAGAAATAATTTCCATCATTTCTGCAATTTTTTTAAGTGGCCCTTGCCACTTCAAATCAAAATGCTAAAAAAAAAAAAAAAAAAAAGAAAGAAAAGAAAAGAAAAGAATGCCCTACTCCAAGACGGGACACACAGCTACCTGTGTTGACTGTGGTTCTGGAGTCTTGCCTTTAGAAATCTGAGAAATGCTCCATCAATAACATCTTGAAGAAGGTTCTATATAGTAGGCAAGGGGATGACAATTTGTGTCAAACAATTTTGCCCCTTTAGAAGACTGGGGCAGTAGTATTAGCAGAGGGAAAGCAACAGCCCTCACAAGTGATTAAGACCACAGACTTCAGGGACAAACCAATCTATATCATTCTACTTTGACTCTTGATGAGTTGACATTGAACACACTCATTTAACATTTCTATAAAATGTTTCTCTCATCTAGATTGTGCACTTTCAGCTCATCTTTATCCTTCAATTCTTAACTGAAATGCCCATCCTCTAAGAGGCCTTCCCTGCCTGCTCTCTTATCTGAGAAACCACCCTCCTCTCTAATTATCCCTTTCTTCATTACTGGACTTATTTCCTTCTTTGTATTCATGATAATTATTTGTAATTGTCTTATATACAATGTTTGCTTATATGCTTATTTTTTTATTCAAATGCTACTTAATCCCTAACTCAGAATAAGTGCTTAATTAATGATTAAGCACTGATTTTAATAATTAATAATAATAAGCACTGACCAAATTTTCCAGCTAGTCTGGTAAGAAAATTCAATCTAATTGATTATTTGTTATTCTCCATTAAGCACGATCCAATATGAATATAATATAAGCTATTTATGCAATTTGAAGTTCTCTAGTTTCCACATTAAAGAAGTAAAAAGAAACAGATAAAATTAATTGTATAATATATTCTGTTTTATCTAATGTAGCCAGCATGTTATTGAAACATGTAAATAATATAAAAGCTATTAATATAAAAATTATTGAGGTAGTTTGCATTATCTTTTTGTAGAATACCTTTGAAATCTGGTGCTTGATTTTTATAGCAAATCTTAATTTGAAAGTTAGATTTCATAGGGAATCCTTGATCTGCATTTAGATTTCACAAAATCTGTGGTTGAAAAAAGGAGATTTATATACCAAGATGTTCCAAACATGCTTAAACATTTTCTAATACTTATATCAAGCATCGGATTTTAAAAGTTTAAATAAACTAAAATGAAATGAATAAAAAAATGGTTCCAGTTGAAGTAGACACATTTCAAGTGCTTAACAGCCACAAATGATGAGTGGCTACCATTTTGCAACTCTAGACATATTGGCCAAACTTTTCTGTCATGTTGTCTTATGGAAATTCTTACAACCTGCTTATGTTATTCCAAAAGGAAGAATAGAAAGAATTTATGCACATTAAATAGGGTTCTATACAAGATGATTTGGCAAAGATTTTCCAAACTATCCTGGACTAAACCTAAGAGACTAGTTTCACAGTCTCCATTTTATAGATCAGGAAATTGAAAGCTGAGAGAGAAAACTTGTTGCAAGCACATAGTGTCTTTCTCTCTCCTTGAGAACAAAAAACTGAAAGTTGTCACTTTCCAGTCAAGCATGAAAAACAAAATGTTTTACAGTTTGAAACAAGACCAAATGTTGTTCAACCCCTGCTGTTTATCAAAGTCAAGGACAGACCCTCCTGGTAAGACATCCTGACTCCCTACCCTGCTATCAACAGCATGCAGGTGACCTTATCAGGATTCCACCCTTACCCACGCCATGCTTGTGAGAGTCTTCCCCTTAAAAACCTCTCTTCCACAGCTTCCATTGGCTTGCTCTACCCTCTTCTCTGAAAGGAGCTTTCCTGGTCTGCACTTGGGACAATGGAGTCTCACTTAGAGCTGGCTCCCTTGTCTCGGCCTCTTGTTGTCGAGCCAGCTTACGCTCCTCAGTTATTTCTAAATGAGAAAAGAATAAACAAAGGGGCACTGCTTATCCTCAACTTTTGCCCTTTCCTCCCCATGTCTTTCTGTATACCACCCTGAACTTCTGAGGGCTTAGCGACCTCTACTCAGACATATACAACACAAGGCAGACTTTTTGCTTCTGCTTCTTGCAGGGCCTGGGGAAAACTGGTCACAACTGAGGCCTTATGCCCAAGGAATAGAACTGATTTCTCTCCTCCCCTCGTAAAGGGTGCTGAAGGTAGTTCCTCTTCTTCACAGCAAGGTGAGCACTGCTTTACGTCAGAACCAAAAACTCTCTGAAGAAGAATCAAAATCTTTACCTACTGTTCTTTGTGATTGCAATGGCCTCTGAAGATGTAGGGACCAACTGGACTGCTAGCCAATCTTAATATCTTCTGCATTGTCTAACTTGGGTGATGTTTCTTCTATCCTTTTGTGAAAAAATTAACTGTATTTTAAAGCGAGTTTGAGTTACCCGGGAATCATCTGTGTTTAGGCATTCAATTTCTCAAAAGGGTTCATCAGGGGAAAGAGGACTTTGATGATTGTATATGTTTAAAAATACTGGTTGCCCCTCATTAGCAAACTCTTATCATCCCTGTTCTTCCTTTCTTAGAGACAGAACACCTTATTTTTCACCTGGGCACATGCCTTTCCTCTGAGAACAGACTACATTTCTTCACTTTCTCAGCTGTTAGTTATGGCCATGTGACTACATTTTGGCCTATGCAGTGTACAAGGAAATGTGTGTGAGGCTGATGAGAAATTTTCAAGAGTCTCTATCCTTCTTCCCTTCCTTCCTCCACTGTGCTAACCATCTTGGACCATGAGGTGGAGGCCATGTGACAAGGTAATGAAACAAGAAGATAAAAAGAGTGTTGGTCCTTGGTATTATGGACTGCCAAACTTGACCTGGATTATCCAAATCTAGATTCTCTTTATGTGAGGGGGGGGGTATAAGATTTTTATCTTCCTTACCTCACTATTATTTTGCATTTTTGTCATATGCTTGTGCATCTAAATCAAATCCTAACTAAAGTACATACAATTTTCAAGTAGAAGACACTTATGGAAGTGAGATTTCTGCAACTGAAATGGCACAATTAATAAAACTAAAAATGTTGTGGGAGGTGTGAGGATCCATTTGACTTGCTCATTATTAAGATGTATTTAATCTTTTCTAGCCTCCAGAACTGTGAAACAATACACTTCTGTAATCTTAGGACACCCAGATAGTAGTCCTTTGTTATAGCACCCTTAGGAGAAGCAGCGCTCTGTTCCCCTGGCATAGATTTTATCAAAGAACAGCGGGAACAGTGACTAATGGTGGATACACACTAGCCCTGAAAATGACTGTTCTGCAATAATGCTGATCCTATTTCATACTGAGAGGAGGCACTTCCAGCAGGGACAAGGCACTACAGTTGCTGCAGTGTCACAGCTCCCTTAGGTCTCTGGTTTTAGAGGCCTTGGGGTTTTCAGGGAGGAGAGGTCACATTGCTTATCTTGCTTTGAGCCTCTCTCCTGTTTTGAGGTCAGCTCCCCAGGCTCCTGACAGACAATAGTCTTCACCTATTCCTGAGTGTGGAATGGAATATGCTTGCAAGGCCTTGGACTTTACCTTCTCTGAAGGAGAAGCCCTGAGCTCTGCCGCTGGTCTTATTCCCTTGTAGTTCTAGCTCTCGAACTTAGAGGCTAAATTCAATCTCCCATACATTGTGATTTTTATACTGTGTCCTCCACTCAAACTCTTATCATGCAAGGCATTGCTAGAGGTATCAGTAGTTGTTTTTGTGGCCAAACACAGGCAGGGAAGGGGTGCCTTCTCCTGTGGAAAGTATCACATCACTAGGCCTTTTTGGGACCAGGTACATGAAAGAGCTCCCAGTATGCTCCCAGATTTCTCTCAGAATGCTTTCAGTTGCCTCTGACCACCTTGATATTGCTGGTTCTGTTCTCTTATTAGAGAGGGTTTTCTACCATATTTACCTGATGCAATGCTTTGGGAACTTAAAAGCATGAGCCAGAATGGAGAGAGCACAGGACTTGAGGCAAAGAACCTGAGGCTGAGATGATATTTAACACTATGTGTCTTTGAGTAAATCGCTTTATCTCTCTGTACTCTGCTATTACTATCATTATCATCTAGCGGAGGAAGTAACTTCATTCTGAAGATGAGCTAAGATGATGGATCTGAAATTATGTAAGTTTCATTGAATTTAGAAAGAGAAAATCCATTTATTTATTCAGTTAGAAACCTATTTTGTGCCAGATCCTCTCTGGATGCTGGAGATTAAAGTACTGAACATATACCTGAGATCTCTAACTGCACAGATCTTACATACTAGTGCAAGAAATAGGGAATAAACTAGCAAATAGTGTAGCTATAATTACAAATGAATAGATCATTACAAATTACAATAATTTCTAGGACGGTAACCTGTAAAATGACGAGCTAGAGAATAAGTAGGAAAACAATGTGGACTGGAGGTTAAGTGACATGGACAAAGTTGGTATCATCTCAGATATGAAGACTCGAATCCTCTGTGCCTGGAGGAAAAAATCAAGCATGCAGAAGTGAAATGGGTTAAACTTTTTTCAAAATATTTTTATGTGTTTTTGATTTCCTATAGTTGGATTTGTCTTGCTGCCTTGCTACTCTCTACTTATTGAATCATTGGTATTTATGTCTTCATGGGGATGGCAGATTCCCCCTGAAGACACACTGAGTGTCACTGATTTATAAAGGGGGCTTTCTGACTGGGACCTCAGTCTCACAAGGTATTGTCCTCAAGGCCCCTGGGTAGCACTGCCTTTGACCCAAGGAGGGTCTCCTCCTGGCTAAGAAAACTACTGTTTCTGGCTTTGGGGTAGGCTTTTCCTAGGAATTGTCTTCTATGGTTTATATCCTATCCTCTTCAAGAATCTGACATTTAAACAATGAATTATGATTTTCCTTCTTTGGAGTGCTCTACTTTTAATGCCTGGGAAACAGCTGGCTGAGTTTAATCAGTTCTCAGCAATCTTGGAAAGCAAACCTTGGACCACTAGGGGCCCAGAAGTTACCAGATGGGAGACTTCCATAAAATATGGATTTAGTGACCAACCTATTTGAGAAAAGAACTCAAACAAGTGCCTGAGCTGACTTGCTCCTACTCAAAGCAAAAATGGCCTTAGAAACTGGTGAAAACATAGGTGGAAGAAGAAAGGAGGCCTGTCTTCTGGCACACAGGTGGCAAATGCCAGATGGTTTACTCTGTTGTCACTTATAAATTAAAGATATTAGTAGACAACCAAGAGCATAGAATTATCTTCATCTTAATGAGTCAGCAGAAATAAAGAAGAAAAGTTGCATTGGCACTACAATGTCACCTGGAAACTGGCATCTCTTTAAGAGTAGTTGAATGAGGTCTGCTTGTTTCAGGCTTATCACTAGGTCTAGTTCTCTGAAAACAACTCAAATCTTTTTCTCTCTTTGCAAACTAAGTGTCCCTGAATTATTAGCCCACAAAGACTTTGGAAAGGAAATGAAGCTCGTTTGATTTGCTGCATTTCGTGCTGCTACAGCTTGGGCTGTAAATTAGACTCTGCCCAGGAATAGCAGAAAGGAGCCCCTTTTGCATATCCTGCCTCTCCTCTCAGCCCAGCGTCTCTGTGGATACCTGCCCAACCTCTTTGAATGAGCCAGCAGCACATGCCTTGGGGTTCTGGCAATTCCCAGAAGGGACCTGTTGACCGTGTGCCTTTTTGATGTCCACGAGATTCTTTTACAACCTGTTTTTCCCCCCTAAACAATGTCTCTTTTTAGTGTAAGCCTGCACATCTTTGCAAAAATACATGGAAGAGGACACATCAGTCTTTTGTTTCTGCAGTTCTTTCCTCTGAGAGCCACCTTCTCTGAAGGTGGGCAACATCCCCTTATTGTCTTTAGATGCTGCGTGCCTTTCACTAGGAACATCTGAGCTCATATCTCTGGTGACCCTTCAGATCAAAATTCTGTTCTTTATATTTTAAGGAACCCTCTAGTTATGCGACAGATTAACTCTGTGAGGTTTGGCACATCTGGACAATTCAACTCAAATGACTTGAGCCAGCAGGGGGAGTTTGTTTCTGTTATTTAAGGGTATTAGGTATAGTTTTAATTAGGTTTCTGTCCTTTTTGCCCAACAATAATCGCTCTTTTCCTCGGTCTTGCTTTAATTTACCAACAAGCTTTCTTCCTGTGGTGACAAAAATGACTGCTGGAATCCAAGACTCTCATGTGTTTTGCAGGATAGTCACAGCACAGAGAGACCTGTCCCTCCCCATTAGTTTCAGCAAAAGTCATAGTTCTGATTCTGTTGAACATCCTTGAGTCACATGTTGTGGCTGAACCAATTATTTTCTCCAAGAGAAAGAAACATGCTAATTAGTCAAACAAATAGCCTGTGACTCACTCCTTCTCCTCCACGGGCTGGCCGGGAGGAAAGTGTGGTGTGGATGCTGATGATGGGGCCACCATGGCCAACATGTTGATCAAGAGAGAGTGGGGCTTCCAAAGGAAGAGCAGGTCCTATTAGGAGCAGGGAGAACAGATGCTGGGTGGGCAAAACCAGCAGTTACCATTAGAACAGTGGTTTTCTATCTCATTCCATAGCATAGTACCTGGGGAGCTTTTAGGAAACACCTTCAGAAATAGTACGCACTTGCTTGAGATGTGGTCTAAGCATCAGTATTAGTTGAAATTCTTGGGAGCAGCCAAGGCAGAGAATCACTGCTTTTGGGATATTAAATAGCAGATTCAGCCTTAACCCTGAGGAAAGCCTTGACATTCTATGGGTCTATCCGAATGAATACATCTCTCAGGGTGGAGATTCCCACACTGAAGAAAGGTAGGAGCAGTGTGGCAAAGTGGCTGTGAGAGTCAGCTGGGGTAGGCAGGTAGGAAGCACTAATTGCCACCAGTTTGAAATATATTAGCAACCACCTGCTGTGTACAAAAGCTGTCAGCCCTGACAACTTTTTAAATTAAATTTTGAGAATTCTTTTGTTCCAGAAAGTCGAAAGATACAATATAACATCCTCAAATTACATAATGCATTACAAGATTGCCTGTCCTGTCAGAGGTCACCTCCCCCAATCTTGAGGCTCCAGCCTCTTAAGGGGGTCCCTCATCCTTTGGCCTGTTGAGCCCATGCCTGACTCCCAAGGACCCTGTCAGAGTGGGTAGTGCCCTTCTCTGTGCTCCTGCTGTAGGGTTTTCTCCCAGCTGGTGAAGGAGGCAGATTCTCATCTTTCTGGTGAGGAAAAGTTCTGGCCCAACACAAGAAGATGGCAAAACTCTGTTTTTGGAACTGCAAGAGACACACCTCTCCGCACAGAGCTGCCCCAGAAAGTGTGGTGTTGGCCTGTGCTGCCAGCTGCTCATGGTGGGGTGGGAGTGGGGTCCTGGGGAGGGTAGAGGGAGGGCTTCAGGGGCTGCTGGCTGCTGGTTGCCTGGGTCTCTGCACCCATATTGCATCTTCCTTAACCAAGGTCCAGTCCCTGAACACACGTCAATGTGGGGCTTCTCCCAGAATTTTAATTTTTGAGAAACTTGCAGAATGCCTATAAATGGGGAGGAAGGTGCAGTAGGGATGGTAAATAAATTGGAAATTCAGGCGCCAACACATTGATTTCTGTCCTGTTTTCCTTACCTCCGGCATGTGACAGAACCTGCCTGAACCTCACTTTCCTGGTCTGTAAAATGGACCACTGGATGCCCTCTCAGAATCCTCCAAGCTTTGGAAATTCTGGGGTTATGATAAAAAAGGGGAAGGAACACCAGTCTGCTCTGCTTTGGGGGTAACTTGCAGTTTGGGGTTGATGGAGAACTCATGGCTGCCCCTCCCCCTTACAAGCTAGAGCACCCCCGCCCCCCCTTCCTCCCTGTCCTTTTCTTTCCTCCTGCCACCCTCATTGCCAGTCTAGGAGCTTAAACGTTGGGATTGCAGTCCCAGCCCCAGGTGTGTGAGGGGCAGCCAAGCCACGTGGATCCTGGGGCTTTCACGCCTGTCTTAAGGGGCAGTTCTCCACTACTGCAGACTGGGAAGTCTGCTTCTGTTTTCGTTCCTTTCTCTCGCTCCCCCTTCCTTCCACTGCTGTTTACCGATCCCTCAAGTTGTGATGACGTGCGAGACATTGCGCCAAGAGCAAGGGCCCCGAATTCATCAGGGGGTGGATTAGAAGAATCTGCCTTAACGGAGTCTCCCGGGGGCAGACGTGGAAATAAACAAACGCTGACAGTGCCGCGCCCGGAGGGCTTCCGCGGAAACTAGCACCTGCTGTCTGCAAAGCCCACAGGAGGACCCCTGACCCAGGGGATGCCTGGCGGGCGCCCCTCGCCTCCGCAGCAGCTTGCAGGAGGCGCGGAGACCCAGCTACAGCCGGGCGGGTGCGGCAGAGCCAGGAACCCCGCCTCCCAGCCAGTACCCGCCAACGAACGAGCGCCACCCGGCTCACTGCGGCACTGCCCGGCCCACGCCCTCTCCGCCCTCCTCCCCGCGGTGCCTGCCCGCGCCTCGCCCCCTGCGCCCCAGCCTTCTGCTCGCCCGGGGATCTGGCTCCCGGGCCATCCGCCCGCAGCTCCACGCGCGGCTGCTGGAGGGAGGCCAGGGGGTGCGGGTGCCCTCTCCCTGAAAGGCAGTCGACGGCCTGGCTGCAGTGTTCCTTTGCGTCAGGAACGTTGCCCGAGGAAAGGAGAGAAACAGTGCAATGACTCGGGATTCTTGAAGCACCGAAGACTCGGCGGTGCTGAGGGTGAGCGAGGTGGGAGGCAAGAGGCTTTGCACCTCTAAGTATCAAACACAGGGGTCCGGCCCAACGCTTTGCTTGAATTTCTGCAGGAGTAGAAACGCAGTTATAACGTATAACTCTAAAAATATCAAACGGGTGCATTCTGAGTCAATTCACACCAAGCAGGTGACCCAGAAAAAGAAGCTGTCAAAACCTTGAGCAGCCACAGAATAATCACTCCACTGGGCCAAGATCAAGTTGCCTTAACCCCGCTGGGTTTTCCAGATGACCTTCTGGGAAGAAAGGCTGGTAGAAATGAAAAGCAGCAAATAGGGTCAGTTCTGTCTGAAACCACCTGAGGGGTCCATCTCTGAAAAGCCACTGTGAGCTCAGGGGCCACAGGGTCAGGAGCTCCTGCTGTGTCTGGGATCTGTCCTTCCCAAGTGAGTCACTAGTCAGGGACTAATGGCAGGGGAATAACCTTGGGCCTCCAGGATGAAAGAGCTGCTTCAGGCCTAGTTGTGCTTTGACCAAGACGGGTAGTGATTTGTTCAGCAGAGCCTGTGGCTTGGGATGTCAGCTCACAGAAGGCAGTGGGAAACCCTCTTTTTTTCCTCTAGTTCATACCTACTTGCTTCCAGATAAGGAACAGGCTGTCCTTCGTGGAGCAGCTGAAGTCATGCTCATGGAACCTATGTCAGGTCACGGGAGTCACCTGATCAATCCTGCCAATAGCCGCCCATCCCAAGTCATTACCAAACTAAAAAAACCCTCATAATGGGGATACTAGCTCTTATCTCCTCAGCTTCTGCTCTCTCCCCTCCCTCTCTACATTCCAGGCACACTGGCCTTGTGGTTCCTTGAACACACTGACCACACCTCTGCCTTAGGGCCTTCCTGGTGGCTGCCCCTTCCATCTGGAACTCTCTTTCTCCAGATGTTTACATCACATCTGCTCAGAAGATCAGCCTATCCAAAATAGAATCCTCTCCAAAGCACTTCTGCTCTCTATTTCTATAAATCTCCTTGCTGTTTTGGGCTCCTCATCATGTTTATCTGCTTATCATGTGTCTCTCTTAAGGTTCTCTGGGAGCAAGAACTTTGTCTTGTGGGCTGTTCTGTTCCCAGTGCTGGGCACACTGTAAGTTGCAGTAAGTATCTGTGGAACGAGTGAGGTTCGGCTAAGGCGAAGGCTTTGCTCAGTCTCACAGCAGAACAGCTAGGAGTAGAGTCCTCGTCATCGTATAATCTTGAGCTTTTCTGCTAGCTCATGTTTAAGCTGGTTATATGGAGAGGACCTCAAAATGGAATCAGGTTGGACAATGGCCACTAAGCAAATGGGACACCTTCTCAAGATGCAATTTTTAGGGTCCTCTAATTGCCTAAAAGCCCAAATGTCCTATGACTCCAGAATGTAAATCATTATAGAAGTGGCAAGTTCTAGTGGATATTGAATGGTTCATGTTGTTCTGCCAAACTTCAGTCTTTCCTGACATTTCACCTCTGAAAGCTTGCCTGGAAGTTTGGTTATAAAGTTTGGGGGTCTCTATACTGTATCTCATTCTACCTATTAAGACTGGAGTTATTGAAAGAATTAGTCTTACTAACTGAATCTCAAATCATAAGACCTGTATTGATGTGTTGGGATATGTCCGATAATCATTTGTGCAAAGATGGACATTCTAAGTGTTTCCATTTTCTTGTGACCATCTTTTGAGTCATACCGATTAGTTCCTTTTGTTAGCGATTATTTGTTTTCTCTTCTAAGTTTGAACATTATAAAGGACATCCAAGAATGTTATCAGTGCTAGTATCTTTTAAAATAGTATGATTCAAAGAAGTAGTTCCCAGATTTGGAGACAAGAAAATTGAGTATGCATCTTGGTTGCTGTTTATACCAACTCTTTGACCCTTTTTGTATTCCAAGTCCTCATTTGAACAAGTAAGGTTGTACAATCCACCCATGAGCTCTGTGGTGAGGGTCAGATGAGTCAGTGTGGAAGAAAGGGCTTTAGAAGATGTACAGCACTGGGTACTTCAGTGTCCAGTCCCATGATATTAGAAAGAATAGTGAAAAGAACACTGAGAATCAAAGTCCATCTTCCTGGGGTTACAGTCAGAGTGGGGGCTATGTACAAAATATAGTGCACTGGGACACATTAAGAAAGAAGTTTGAGAGCTGAACTCTTGAGGTATCAAGAGTCAAACCTGAAATGAGCACTGTGCCAGGGCCTGGGAAAAATGTGATCAGTGAACAACTGGAAGATCTGTGATGGCTGAATCATAGGGCTGGAATGAATGAGAGTTGGAGGGACCAGAGAAATGGCTGACATTTGATCAAACTGAGATGAAACGGAGTGGAAACATGGAAAGATGGGTGGGGCAGGGGCTAGTTCATATCTTCCTCCTTTCTTTCATTTAGTAAATATTCTTGAGTGTTGACCACGTGTTAAACTAGTCTTTCCATCATCTCTAGGAAACTGTCCCCAGATAACTAATGAAAAGCCATGCCCTTCTTGATATACTCTTCCCCCCCGCCCCACTCACCCCAGTTTTGAACAATCGATCAAAGAACTGGGGGATATGAATCCCCTATACATCCAGAAAAGCATGTCATAGAAGCCTGCTGCAGGTTTCTAGAGAGAAGAATTGGGTTTTCCGGGCATTGGAGATTTTGATGTATCAATAAAGGAATGGCAAAATTTCCAAGTTTACCTTTTATTATCAATTTATCTAGCACTTACTCTGTGTTGTCTATTAGTTTTCAACCTCTGTGCCTTTTTAAAAATTTTAATCAGTAAGTGACTGTAGGGTAGACAGTCTCTCTTCCTAACATATCAAGTAATGAGTCACTAAAGAAGCACATAGGATTTGTCTAATGTCAATGTGCATTCTCCAAAATGGTAATGGGCAAAGTTTTCAATCATTCATTGAATTTTGCCTGACATTTAGGACATTCTCCTTTGGGTGTATAACTTCATCTATCATATTTTATTGCCACCTGGGACCTTAATAATAACTTCTCATAACCATATGATGATATCCATCCTGTTTATCTTGGAGGTAAGTTGGGGTAGTATTTCACTGCCTGGAACGAAACAGAGTAATAGGACAGACTGTATGTGCATTGAATTGGATATGGGAGGATGAAGGTTTAATACCAGTCAACTATTGTTATGTAACAAAAGCTCAGTAGGTTTACTCTTTTTTCTTGCTCACATCTCACTGATTGGGTAGAAGTTACATGATCTAGACTAGGTTCTGATGGTCTTGGTTCAAAGCTACATATTGGGCCTGTACCCATCTTTTTCTTTCATTTATGAGCTATTTAGGCAGATAATAGGAACACAAGAGGGTAAAGCCAACCAAGCAAATTCATGTCAGGTCTTTGCTTGCATTGTCCTGCTAGCATTTCATTGGATGCAGCAAATCACTGTTGCTCCATCTATCTTCAGTGAAGCAAGGCAATGTATTCTGCCTCCAGTGGAAGGAAGTGTAAAAGATGGTGGGTAGAGGGAGAAGGGAAGCACTAGCATCAATAATGCATGAATGAAAATATCTGAAGTATTCTCAGAATATGGGAATATCACTTTATTCTACCCCCTGATGTTTTAACTCATTGGAATCAGTTAATGCATAGATCAGGTTATTCTAGTAGTACTTGGAGTGCTTCTCCAGTGAAGAACCTTTGTTGATTCACTGACAAATGGCAAATCAGATGCATTCTTTGACACAGAAGCAAAGAGCCTTAGTTCAAACCAGGTGCACCACTTACCATCTGTGCATTCGTGATTGTTCCTTGAAACTCCCTAAGCCTCTATTCCCTCATCTGTAAAATGAGGGTAATAAAATTCATGTTCCTTTTATCTCATAGGGTTATTATAAAGACAAAACCAAATGAGATCATGAGTATGACTATGTTTTATACACTGGAAATAACTATAAATATAAGATAGTATAATTATTGGGCAAAGAGGTCAAAGCCTTCTGATAGATACTGCTTCTATCGGTTATTTTTAGAAGTTCATCTTCTTAGTCAAGTCTATTAATTCAGTAACTTGCATTATTGTTTTGCCCATTAGACCTTGTCCTGGGGCAGCTAGAATGACACATAACTAGTCAGAGTGAAATTCTTAGGAAAAGGCCATGGAAGCGTGTGGCAAAGTCAAAGAGAAATTTAATCCAATCCATTTCTTATTCTGCTGAATATTAATTCTGCCATCCATGACCTTCCCAGGGTAGGTCTTACAGCCTGGAATTCTAAAGTCAAGTCCTCTACTGCACTTTTAATTTCTTTCTGGTTATTTTTTCTGGTGGTTGGAAGCAGCTTTGGAGGTCAACACCAACACATACAGAATAATGCACAGCTCTGAACAGTGTCATGTGATTACCTTTGATTGGCTTTCATTTCAGTTAAAAAATTCTTGATTTTCATGAATCCACCTAAAAATATATACTTTTTAACAAACTTAGCAGTCTACATCATGCATATTCATATGTGGAATGCCATCTGTTCTCTCGGAGTGAATTGGTTCCTAGGTGTGTCCTATCCAACCTTATCCAGGCAGTGGCCTGGAGAGCCCATATGGCTTCTGGCATTTTCCTGGCCACACCATTACCTGGGCACTGGCCCAGATAATGGTTCGGGGATAGGGATGAGCATCACACCAAAACTAAGGTTGAATTTCCAGTATGTTCTGACTTTTCAAGCTATATGTAAGGGAGGAGAAAAGGCCATCATTGGATGTTTTTGGGTTTTTTTTTTTTTTTTTTATGATGGCCCAGTGACAAAACTCATTATATGAGAGGGTTTCTCCCCAGCAAAATTATTTAGTTAAGGCCTCTAAGTGCAGTGATATGTTCTCAAATTTTCTAAGCAGAAACATCCCTCATCACATCCAAGATACATTATAGGGTTGAAATGTAAACTTAATAAAATAAGCATGCAAGTGAAGCAAAAACTCAAAGTGAAATGAAAATTAATGAAGGTGTAAGGGAGAGGGAGAGAAGAGAGTGCGTGGAATCAAGATTCCTTGATTCCAGCCTCACCTTTGTCCCCAACTAGCTATGATGCCTGAAGGAAAGGTGCAGGCAGGAATGAAGGTGAGTAGGCAGGCAGACAGGGAGAGAGAGAGAGAAAAAAGGTTTATTTATTTATCTATTTTGGTTATTCCCCTGGCCTCCAGGTCCTGAGCCTGGGTCCTTGGGATGCATATGGACTGTGCCAGCAGACTCAATGGCTAAGCCACCAGGGCATACCAGCTGGGAACTCTGATCAAAGCAGTTCACTGATCTGTGCCTTAGTTTCTTTCTCTGTGAAAAAAGTGAATTTGACCTTATGCCCTTAAACTTCTATCCATCTTTGTCATCTAACACTTCTATGTCTTCCCTGTCTTTATCGATAAAATGAGGAAGTAGGACCATTTTACCTAGAAGGTCACCAGCTCCATTATCTCAGGATTGTACTTTCTAACAGGAGGGAAACAACTTCACGGGGCTCACTGCAAACCTCTTGGTCATATGACTTCTTTGGCAAAAATTTAGGTTTGGAGGACAAAAAGGAACCCCCAAGAGAAGGGAACCTTTTATCATTGGCATGGAAATGAATGTTTGCTTAAAATGCCCAAAGTAAAAGTAAAACAAAGGAGTCTGCATTTTAACATTTTTATGTAAATGATAGACAACATCCCCTTGGTGAGACTAGTCAGAGAATGCATTTCTTAAATTGTGTTTTTCATCTGACAGGTACTATATGGAATGCAAATGCATGTTTTTGGCAAAGCCCCATGCCTGGTGATGTTTTTTGTTGCATGGAAGATTTAGGAACTGGATGAGAGGCTATGCAGGGGAGGGAGTATATCCAGAGACTGAATGTGTCTGTTTTGTCATTTTCCAGAACCACCAAACAAATAAGCTCAGTGACTCCCATTCTTCCTCTGGAAGAATCTAGACAGCTCACCACCAGTACTGGAGTCTGGTAATTAGTGAACATCTTCCCCACTTTTGCTTATTCATCCTCTTATTTCTCTTTTCTCCATCTAGTACATCACCCTCTGTCTAGTTGGCACTAAAAGGAAAGAATATATGGGATAACTGGGTTTTGAATTTATAGCTCCTTTCTAGATGGAGTCTATGTCAAATGGTATACTTCAGTCTATTTAGGGATGGAGAGATAAAAATTGTGCAAGCCAAATAACTTGTGGGGTACAATTTTTAGATGCTAAGTAGATATAGCTTTTCATAAATTCCTGTGGACCCGTGTAGATTTAGTTTGCTGCTCTGTTAAATGATGCCTTCACTCACAAGGACCCAAGTATAAGGAACTTAGTGGATGATGTCAGCAAGTCCTTAGAGAAGTGAGGAAGTGAGACTGGGGAGGAATTCAGTCAATGAAGGGTACATTAGCATACAAATTAGACTCAGTCCTCCTGGGGAGCTCTGAGAGCCTGTATGAAACACTATTTCAGAGTTATCCCAAGGAACCAGGTGCTGGGGTGTTTATCCCCCAACATCTGCCAGTCATTAGGTGAGGGCTACCTCAGAGGTATGTTAATTCCTCAGCCCTTCTGTTCTATCTTATACTAAGGTGTAAGAATACAGTAAATCCTCGGGAGTAGGAATTCAGGTAGTAAAGCAATGCACTGGTAAAATCTGAAAGTATATGGACAGAATTCCACCTGAACCTGCTACAGACATGTCAGCAAGACCATATATAACAGATACATGCCATTGAAAATAATAGAATTCCTCACTCACACTTAAATTATAAAGGAAGCATAATGATTCAAAACTGAAATGTGTGAAGATTGAGGTGCATTCAGGTTAAGTTTGATACAGGCTCTTAAATGCTTTGAACTGACATAGGCTTCTTTCTCTTTTTTGTACCACTGACTATATGTTGGCTTCATTTGCTGTAGTCTCTACCTTCTTGATTACGAAACAGATAACAGTAGCTCCTTGGGATTCTATTTTCTGGGTTCAACATCCAGCCAAGAGACAAAATTTATTTTTCAAATAGCTTAAACAAGTCCTAGGATTAAGTCTTTCAGACTATGATTGCCCTGCTTAGAGTCATGTTACCACCTTTAAAGCAGTCACAGGAGCTTGGGGCTTAAATTGATTGAAACTCACTCCTGAGTGTTTGGAAGGTGGGAAGTGGTGACTCTAAAATCATATCAGTTGGGAAATTTAAATTCTGTTAGGATAAGATGAGGAGGTAATTAATAGTGAGGTCCTTAAATTTAATAGCACAAATGTTTGATAACTTAAGGAAAGTAGCTAAATCAATGATATTGTATTTCAACTCAATGCTGTCAGAATCTAGCTGAATGCCCAGGAAGGAAAGAAATATTAGCTGGGGGTGTAATAAGGAAGGGGACAGAAAGGAAAAATGATGGTGAAAGGCTTCGGTACCAACAGCTACTCCGGGGAGTTGAATTCAGACTGTATCTTTGACAACACTAATGCTGGGTAATTGTAGCTGAGTCTAATAAGCAGTGCAAAGAGTCTCATCTCTTAAACTGGCACAGCAAGGGGCAATAGCAGCCAGGCTGCTGATAATGAACAGTGAAATGCCTGGTGTGCTTTCTCCCTTCCATGTCTGAGGGGATGCCTGGAATAGCTGGGGAAATTCATTTTTCCCTTGCTGACTGGGATAAGGAAGGAGCTTGCTGCAAAAGATTACTGAGGAGGCAGCCAGCCAAAGGCAGAACAAAATGACGGCTCTGAGGAGGCAGGTTGGGCTGAGAGAGCAACCCATCTCTTACCTGGGGAAGATCACATACTCATACACTTTGCGTTTTTCATTTCTATAAACCTAGACCAAAACAAGCAAAAGGGAGCTAAATTGTTTTTAGCTCACAAGTGCTTCAGCTGAAACAGTAACTGTAGTATAAAGCATGTTCAAATCCAAATGCACCTCGGAGATTGTATGTTCAACTATATGTACAGATGAAGAAGCAAGCCTCATACCAATGTGTGGTTTATGCAGGCTCACAGTGAGTTACTGTAAAGAGGACACAAGAACACAACTCTTCTGTCTGCCAGCTCAGTACTAATAATAGCAATGTCTATGATCTGCAGCATAGAGCTCCAGTATGCATATAGATCTGGTGCCCCCTGATATCCGAACTGTTCGGTGGAAGGCATATGGAAAAATCAGTCGAAGATGGAGGATTCTAATCCTGATCAGCACTGCCCAGAAACAATTCTGGAAGCCCCAAATTAGCAATTTAATAGTGATGACAGGGATGATGGATAACAAATATTTTGCTCTCAAAATATACCACTATGCCCAATAATTTATATGCATTGTTATTTTAAACTTGAACTTCTCATAGTAACTCTTTGATGTTGGAACTCTGCCCATTGTATGGTCAAGGGAATGAACTTGCCTAAGAACAGACAACTGGTAAACCATAAGACCAGGATCTGACCTCACGTGCTCTCATTCAATAGAGTCTGAACCTGGAGCTACCATAACCTTTATTTTCCTTCTCAGTTCTGCTAGTGTTCCAATGACTTCACTAGATTTTACTGGTTCAGGAAGAAATTCTATATTCAGAGAGAACTGGTATTCTTTTGTTTACCCCTAAAAATTCACACATTTATTATGCAAATTTTGTATAGAATTGCTATTAATGATTTTGGAGATATGGTGCTTTTTTTGGAGGATCATATGCAAAACATTACATTTACATTTTTCGAGACTATTTTCTAAATGTCAGTTCAACATATATATTTATCAGAATTTGGAAATGAAATGATCTGCACTTATTGCTGATTCTACCAGCTGTCAAAACCATGCCAGTTGCATTCCAGAATTAGAGCACTGTGGGGCATCTGACTCCCCCCAAGGGTATCCCTGAGAATAACCTTTCTTCCCTCTCACTTCCCTGTCTCTGAGCTGCAATACTTCCAATTCTCCTCTTTCAGCTTCTCCAGATGGCAGACATCTTTCAGCCTCCTGGCTCCACAACTCCTTCCTCCTGAATTGGAGCCAATTCCTATAATCCAACTTCCTCCTCTTCAAAGGGGAGTACATAGTTTCTACAAAGACTGGGCCATCTGATTCCATTGCCTGTTGTCTTCTCTTTACACTGTCCTTATTTGACCTCAGTTTTTCCCCAATTAGTAATCATGGAGACATGACCATTGGTCAACTTCCATCAAGTTCTGTTGTTACCATCTCATCTTAATTCTTCTTCCTCAATTGCACCACTAATATCCCACAGTTTCATACTTTGGAACTATTTGAACCTGTACCCCAATATAATGACATTATTAGAACTTAAAGTGGATGAATTAACTCTGATACTTTAAACTTCAAGCCACTTTGTCAATTATATCACCAGAGAACTGACTCAGGGATGACCAAAAGAAGGTCATCTGTGGCTCCAGGAGGACTGCTTCATATAGAGGAGCAACCCACCACAAAGGAAGGGATGACTGAGGCAGAGGGGAGAATCACATACAACGTACTTGATTTATGGTTTATACTTTCTCTTTTCTCTTAGCTTTTTAAGTTCTGAATTCTCCTCTTCCCATCTTTTAACAATGATTATTCTATTTGACGTAGTCCAAGCTTTTCCTATATTAGCAATAAAAATCGTTCACCTCTTGTCTTCTAGATATGTTTAATCTATCTAAATGTTAATGATATATATAACTGAGCATTTTTCCAAAGTGTAGAGACTCAGTTAATAGGGGCTTATGCTGCTCACTGAATTCACCTTTAAAAACAGAAAAGAAAGATTTCTTCTATTAGATCATCTCTTTATCTTCAGTGTGGCCACTTCTTTCTTGCTACTGCAGTGGTTATATTTAAATTTGCTTTATTTTTAATTTATTTTATATGGCGTCTTGATGAAAGCAGTGGGTTCTCTCTCCACAGTAAAGTATCCATATATCACACACACACACACACACCAAACACATAGCACTTTTGGCCATGATCTGGGAATGTTCAGTGATGCTCACACTCACAGAAATTCATTCCTCATACTGCTGTCAGGCAAATAATTCTACAAGAAGATTGAGGTCATTTTGTTTTCCTAATCCCTGTCACCTTCAGAATACAGGATAAAATCCAATGTCTTCCATTGTTCACATTTTTCTTCCTTCCTTTCTACATATGCTCTGTTTTAGCAATATTTTGTGCATTCTTATCTCTTCATGCCTTTGCTCAGGCTGTTCAATTGGCCTTCAGCGCCTTTCCCTAATTGTCTATTTTGAAGATTCATATGCATCTTTCCCAGTTCTACTACTGGCAAATTCTGTGAATCCCTCTGTTACCCCAACCAACATAAATGGTACAAACAAAATCAGGAGATGTCTCTCTTTTCTTTACCTTAAAACTCTCTGAAATTTTTCTCTCTTTTTGTATTTAGGGACATGTAAATCTTAAGATTAAAGAGAACTATCAAAATCACTTTATAAAGCTTTTTATTGTTTGTTCATATTATTCATTAATTTATAAATCATAATAAAATAGTTTAAATATTTAGTTGCAACTTCTATGTTTTGGGCTCTGATGCAGGCATGGCATGGACTGGGGTAGCAGCAGACAAGGCAGACAGAGCCTCTGCTCTCAGGGACCTTTCTTTATATTGGGAGAGGCACAACTAGAAATAACTTACAAAAACAGACGTAGTGAATATTTGGAAGAAAATTACTCTGAGAAATAAGGCAGAGAATGACTAGGGAGGAAGAAGGGCAAAACATTACTTATTTTAACTGGGAGGTCAACAAAAACATCTCTAACATTCAAGTTGAAATCTAAAAGTCAAATAAGGAAGGAAGAGAAGTTCCCATAGAAGGTCCTGAGATAGAGAAACAGAATAGGGAAGGACCTTGCACCAAGGATGGGGACAGAAAATGCACAGGAGCCCCTTTCTGATAAAAGGCTGATGGCCCTCATTTCTACACCCAACCTGTCACCTCACATAATAAGTCTCTGCCACTGACCCTGACTACAACGTCCTGATAACTAACCATTCGGGGAAACCCCAAGATCCCTGCATACGCAGAAAGGTTGAAAATCACTGCTGTGCAAACTTCCTGGGGTGGTTGCATTGGACCATGCCACCATATTGAGTCCAGCATAATGTCCCTTGTTTCAGGCTATGCAGACACACAAGTCAAAGGCCACTTTCTGCCAGGAGCTGGGAGAAGGACACCTGATGTCTCCATGATAAATAGCCAAAGTGCCTTTAACAGTCGGAGCTGACTGAAGCAAAGAGAGATAGCTAGTAGAAGGTAGTGTGAGATGTTCTTAGAGGAAGTTAGAGGGAGTAAAGAATTTGGAATTTATTCTAAATGACATAAAATCTTCTAAGAGAAACATCTCTGACTTATCATAGTTATCCCTATATTGTTGTTACCCAGTACAGTGTGTGTCAAGAAGGAAAAAAAAAGCAAAAGCAAAAAAAAATCGCTAACAAGAGGCTTGCCTGCTGGCCTAGCAGCTAAAACGAGGTATATTCACAGACAACTGAATAAAATAAAGTGTGTCTTCCTCCTCTCTTCCTGCCTGCTTACTCACTTTCATTCCAGCCTGTACCTTTTCTTTAAAAAAAATGCTAAAAAGAACAGTTTACAACTTAGCTATTTTGAGAAAATGGAGATGCTCCTAGCTGCAGACTAGCAGAGTTGTTTCCTGGGATGGACAATGCCTATCTGTGGGCACATGTGACTAAGAAGAAATTTAGCCATTAAATAACAACCCCTGAATTTCACTTTCCTTTAAGGACCATTGTGGGGACTTTGATGAGCTCATCACAGTCTTACTGGCTCTCCTCTGAGTTGCTCTGGAGTGAGTTCCCATCCACTCCATTTTCTTCAATTCTGTCTTATCACTGAGATGGTTTGCAGCCTGGGGAGTTTTACAAGCTTCAATCTACTCTTGGCTTGTTGCCTCTGACATTCAGTTTTCACGCCTCCTTTTTTGATTTCAAGAATGGTACTAGACTGGCTTCCTCTGAGAGGATTTTTTTTTTTTTTAACACATTTTCAACCATTACTTATTTAGAAAGTTGTATAGAACATATATGTTCAGCTTAAAGAAGCATGATAATGCAAGTAGTTATGCCACCATGACCAAGGTGGAAAAATGGAACGAGGTGGAGAAATGGGACGCTGTATTTTAGAATGCATGCTTTTGTAACTGAGAGCAAGCTTTATAATTGTAATGCCTTGCTTTGCACCCCTTTTACAAATGAAAAGTCTATGGCTTAGAACTGGCAAGGGGTTTTATATAGGTGATACAGCTACAGCTGATGGAGAGCCATGAATCCTAAACTAGCAGGACAAGATGCTCAGCTCCTCAGACGAGGTTGTGTGGGTTCTACGTGAACATTGTCAGTCGGATGTAAGGAGATTGAGTGAGTTTTCTCATGAAGGGACTGTTGTTTCCTTGCCCAGAAACTTTCTCTGAAAGTCACACTGATGGTTTACTCTCAAAGCATTTGTAATTTCATACACAGTTGGATTTTTAGCATGAAATTCTTTTTTTCTTTCACATCACTATTGTGAGCAAGGGTTGGGGTCCCCCTGCCAGGTCACCCAGATGCACAGATGACTAGGAGTTGGTCTGTGTTCCAATGAACTTTTATTGATGTGAACTTTTATTCAATCCAAGTTAAGAAAGCAGGCTGTTAACTAGAATAGGACAAGCATGATAGAGCTGGGCCAGAGCACATGAAAATACAAGGCACACAGAGAGCTTGAGGGGTCTTCAAATTCCATTAAGCTTAGTAAGTCCAAAAATGCTCATCGATGCAGATGTTACCTTTACAGTAGCATATCAGGCCGCCGAGTTCATAGGCAGCTACAGCTCTGACAGGAAATACATGGCTCTCTAGGATCCCTCCCACTTAACGGTGGGCACCAGAATTCTTTGAGTTCCTTCTGGAGTTCTCTCTGGGGCTCCAAACAAAGTCCATTGTCTACTGGAACTGTCCAGCCAAGACTCAGAGCTTCTGTGCAATAGTTCTCCTGTGGTGATCTTGCTGAGGGCCATGGCAGCAGCAAGCTCATCTTGCCATGAGGTTGGGTCCCAGGGACTGCAAATTGTGCTGGTGGAGTCTTGCTTTCAAGGCTCTCTTCTTCACTATGCCCATTAGGGTTGACTCTAAATAATTTGGGTTGCATGCCAACAGTTTGTTCTGATAAGCCTGTCCAGGCTCTTGTTTATTTCATAAGATAGTTTTTCTTCTTCACAGGTTCAGTTGTTTACATTCAGAAAGCAATGTTTTTGGTTTTATAAATGTGGTTTCACTTTTGTTCACACATGTTCATGACAGTCCCTAACTTGGCTCATATTTAGATAAAATGTTTTCTAAGTATCATAAGAGTTTTTGTGAGTGGTGGAATTAGAGGTCTATCTTTGTGGGGTCTTTTTTCCAAAGACGATTTTAGAAGACCGAAATGCAATCCTATCTGATAATTATGTTAAAGGGAGAGCACAGGCTGGGATGCTGCCTGTCCGAGTCACACCAGACAAGGCCCTTTCCTGAGCACTAGCGGCCAAAGCTTTCTCCCTCTGGAAAGATTCCTATAATCTTCAACTTAATGTTTGGGACCACCAGAATACCTGAGGCCACTTCACAGACCTGGAGAACTTCCTGTAAAAATCCCCTTACTTCTGCTTTGGAATTTCCTTGTGAGTTCTGTTCTCTTGCTAGAAAGGGGGTCTGCCCGAAACCCCCTTCCCAAAAGTGTAAATCCAAGCAGCCTCCAGTCTGCAGTGCAGCCTTCCCTGCCCAGGGGACTCTGTCTCCTTTGCTTTCTTTCTCCATTTTCTCCACTAAGCTTCTAAAACTGCATTCTTAACACTCCAGAATGCTTTCTTGAACTCTTCCCCATGGACCCCAGAGCCTCTGCATGCATCACACTGCTTGCGTTGAGATCTGGATGTGGGTGATTCTGTTACTGGCAGGCATACTCTGTCTGTCTGTCTGTCTGTCTCTCTGACATGTACAGACTCACATCAATGAACCAATTAACACTGGTACCTTAGAGACACCCAGATATGGGAACAATAGTCATACAATTATCTACATCACTCCACATAACATTTTGGTCCCTGCTAGACTTTGTTTGACCTTCAACAGGCAAAAGGGGAGGGATGGCATTTTTGGATTCCTAAGAATTAATTCAAAAGTAAAAGAATCAAATGATTTCTACTCAGGTAGAAAATATGATTGTACTATGTAGAGAGTAGTGAAGAACCATGATTAATCAGAGATCAGTTGTGATATTGTGATATTATAAGAAGCATATATTTGGTCTTTATCTCAGCTTCTTGGCATTAGAGTTCCTAAAATCCTTAGAACTTCTGAGTGAGTTGGGTAAGAGGAATATCTTTTATTATTTATAACAAGGTTCTTAAACTCTATGAGTTTATGCTAATAAGGTAACTCTTCGACGGTGGGGGTTGGTGGGCCAGGTAATTTTGTGGTAGAAAACCTTTCCTTGATCCCAAGGCAAGCTTTAGTCTGCTGGAGGTTTTATACCCTGTTTATCAAAGGCAGGCAAGAATAGCCTTCCTTCCCCTGCAGCTACAACCATTACGACCCTTGTAGCCATACCCTGCAGCTGTACCAAGGAGATAAACCTCTACCCCAGGGTACAAAAGAAGCTCCCTTAGATTCCCCCCCCACCCCCTCCCGCCCCCACTCCCTCACTGCCTGCTCAGCTGTGGGTAACAACGCCCCTGAGCCAGCACAGGTGCTTGCAATAAAGTACTGTTTTCTCTACCTTTCTGCCGTCAAGTGCCTTGTTGTTAGTCATCTCAGTCTGGAGGCCTTGCCATAACAATTACAGGGTTGGAAGTTTCAACCTCATACCCACAACATCCAGGCAGGAGAGATGGGCTGGAGTATGGATTAATTACTAATGGCCAAGGCTCAATCATGTCTGTAAAATGAATCTTAATAAAACTTCTAACTGAAAACATTTGGAGAGTTTTCTGGTTGCTGAAAATATTGAGGTACTAAGGTTGTACCACATCCAAAGAGAGTATGGAAACTCCAAGCCCCTTTCCCCCATATATGACCTGTTAGGCTGGCCCAGGGACAAAAGCAGCAGCGGCCAAGCCCGGGAAAGGCCAAGCCCGGGAAAAAGGTGGATGACGTCAGAATAAGTGATGCAACCCCCACACCTGGATTCACAGGGCCAATCCCAATTGCCACATGGGAAGCCCGCGAAATTCCTCTGCTTAAAGAGCTGGTTCCCCTTTGTTCTGGGCGTGACTTCCAAGCCCGCGACTTCCTGGCCCTCTGCGGACTTGGGAGTTTCGCCCGGGTGTGCAAACCCCAATAAAGCCCTGGCTATTCGACATTTTTTGTCTGATTGAGCTTGTCTCCTCGCGGAGCCCAGAAAAACCTTACATGACCCTTTGCAACTTTTCCATTTTGGTTTTCTTTTGTACATTTTATAATAAATGATGAGCAACAGCATGGGGAAAAGGGTGGCACCTTGAAAACAAGGAAGTAGGACTGCAAATGTATCAGCAGGAGATAATTAACTGCCCAGGCCTCAAGCATACTAAATTAATCCTGTCCCACCCAGGTAGGCCAATAATCTAGCCCCAGGCATACTAAACATGGGCTTACAAAAAAGACGTTTCCTTAGTAAACCATAACCATCCCTAGTAACTCTCACTAAACTGTCAGGCATACTGGGAAGGGTTTTACAGTCCCTAGTAACCCATAACCACTCCCTTAGTAACTCCCACCAGAAGCCTCTGGGTATTTAAGGCCCACCCTTGACTTACTCCATTTTGTAGCTTTCCTACCTACAGAGAAAGAGTCTACTCCTGTCTCTGTGCTTCTCCTAATAAACTGGCCATGTGCTGTTATCAAGTGTCTCCTTGAATTCTGTGGGCTGACTCCATGCCTCATTGCCCTATAAGCACTCACATCAATAAATAGTAGATAATAGGTAATAGTAAAGCATGTTCCGGAATTCTGTGAGCCATTCTAGCAAATTATTAAATTAATACGAGGGTGGGGTGGGATGTTTGTTTAGTCAGAAGTACAGTAGCAACCTGAGACTTCAATTCATATTTGATGCTGGGGAATCTTGTGAGACTAGGTTCTTAACCTGGGGGGACTGAACGAACTCTCACTATCAGATTGAGTTAAATTGTGGGACTCAATTGCTTAATTGAGTTAAATCATGCCTATGGAGAATTGGAGAATTACTTAGTGTAGAATGAAATACGCATTTGGTATCAAAAGTGAGTAGTAGAGGAAAAACAGATTTTTTAAAAATCCTTTACCAGTCTAAAGACATTTACATTCAACCATTTAAAAAATACCCTGTAAAGAACAATTAAAATTAATCTGTAGGTAAAATGAAGCCTCTAGCCATTCCCTTCCAAGTTTGTCACTTAAAAATGTTTTCATGGCAGTCAAATCGAGTTGCCCCCAAAATATACAGTTGGTGAGAGAAATAGTTACAGAGGTGATAGAACTTTAAGTTTAAGGTTCTGGTGGTGATGGTGATGATGGAGAAGGTGGTGGTGGGTAGAGAATGGAGGACACAATGCTTCATTTGTGTTCTTTTTTCCTTTAACCTGTTCTCCAGTTCACAAGTTTTTCTTCAGCATGATTCTGCTATTACAGTCATCCATTAAATTTTCTTCAGTCTGTTCAGTTATTCATTCATTAAATTATCATTTCATTAGTGTATCTTTCTGTTGTAGAATTTTATTTTATTTTTTTAAATCTTTACATTTCTTTGTCAAAATTTCAACCTTAATTTTTATCTGTTTTAATATAGCAAAAATTACCTTAAAGTCTATTTTCATATTCATATATAAAGAAACTCCATGGTTTTCTTTCTGTGGTCTAAATTTTTACTGCTTCTTAAGATTTTCTGTTTTTATCTGATTATATTTTATGAAAAACATACATGAAGAAATATTGGTGGAAGTTATTTCAAACTGGATGCTGTTATCTTCCTCTAGAGAGGAATTGCATTTCTTTCTATCACATTCCTAGAGCACTAGTAATTGAAGTTATGGTAATCCAGTTTAGAGATTTACATTATCTTGGCAACCCAGATGATGCAAAGGTAGGGTGTCTACGAAAGTTGGGACATTTTGATTCCAAATTTTGACTTCTTGATACAGTGAGACTGACAGAACCTCTCTATTATCTCTCCACTGTATCTTCCATTTTGGTGAAAAGTGACACCAAATAATGGTTCACTTCTCTGATTTTTCCAATTTCCCCCAAAGCTGTCTTGGTCAGGTTTCACTATCTTATTTACATTTCTATACTTTTAAGATAATTTTTATATAGTCTTGAAATAAACATAGACTGAATTGAGAATTCAGTATCCTAAAATGCATATAACAATGTAAACAAAAGAAATGATACAACAATTTAAAAAAGACATGTTGCCTAGTCTTCCATTGCTAGAGACAGAATTGTGAGCTAGAATGATTTATAAACTAGTCAGGAGCTGGTTATAGAAGCTATAAGAATAATGTCTGAATTGCTACCTTTCTTAGATATTGTTATTGCATAGTCTTTGGTGATCACCTCATTTCACTCTTAAAGTAACTTCTTGTCCTCCTCCTCACAGACCCCTACTAAACTATACTCAAGATGTAAAACTCTCTTACCATTATATGACTTAAACTAGAAGTGCAAAGAAAATATATCTATCCATCATTAACCTTCCATTAGAGGTCATTTCTCTCTCTCTCTCTCTCTCTCTCTCTCTCTCTCTCTCTCTCTCTCTCTCTCTCACACACACACACACACACACACACACACACACACACACACACACACCAGGTCCTTAACTATATCATTTTGGTCAAAGTCATGTTAGAGTGTTGATGGAAAAAGATTGATTCCTAACTGGGATCACTGTCTATGGGATGTTTTGTGTGTGTCTGTGTAGGTTTTCACCAGGAACTCTAGTTTCTTTTCACGTCCCAAAGATCTTTATGCCAGGTTAAATGATATGTCTAAACTTGCAGTAGGAGTGAGTGTGGATGTGTCTGTGAGTGCATCCTGTTGTGGAAATTGTGGAAGGGTGCCCTGAACTATACTAAGTGGCTTGGAAAATGAATTAATTAATTTAAGTTATTGCTTAACTTAGAAATGTTTTCTGGAATGCTGTGGTGGCTCAGGTGCTAAGCTAGAAACTGGGTATAGACCATGAAAAGGCCAAGGACCCAGTTTGTGAACTTGGGCTGATGGGAAACAACCAAAACAAAGAAAAAAATTAATGAAAATGCTTCCTTCTCCTCTTCCTTCTTTAAAGCTTCTTCCTCTGCTCCATTCCTCTTTTAATAGTTTAAAAAAATGAAATGTTTTGGCTCTTTATTTAGAGGTTTAGGGGTTTTTTTGTGACCAGAAATGTGCCCTAGGAACTTAACTTTTGTTAATATCAATTAGTCATTTCACTAAGTCACTGTTTCCAAGAACCTATTGATACGATTAAGTGAAGACTCACAGTCTGTATTTATATATCTATGTCTCTATGAATGACAAAAGAGAAGGCATAAGATTTTAGAAAATATGCAATTTGGGACCCTTGAAAACCAAGCTATTTTGTCTTGAAAAACTCCGGATATGTGACATCTTCAGAATCAAATGTGTTCTTTTTGTGAGGTTCAGCAAAAAATTCAATACATTTCAACACATGTGTCTGATGAGTTTGAAAGTTGGCATATTAATCCTTGAGCCTTGAAAAAGAAGCTTTCCTCATTTTCTTGGCTTAAAATTCCTTAAAAATATGAAGAATTTTTTCAGCAGTCTTTTATAGAAATATGAAATAAATACATGAAGATATACGTATATGTGTACAGCTAAACGAGTAAAGTGAACACCTCCGTGTAACCAGAACCTCCAAACAGAACGAGATCATTACCAGCATCCCAATGACTCTTTCACGTCCCCTTCTAGTCATAAGCCCTCATAGATAACCACGATCCTGATCTCACACTATAATTCTGCTTGTTTTTGAACTTTATATATAGAATCATTGAATAAATACTCTTGTAATTGGTTGTCTGGTTTCGTTCAACATCATGTTGCGTGTATTAATATCATTACTTGTAGTTGTACATCATTCACTCTTTTTTTTGTATAGTAATCTATTACATCAGTATTCCACAATTTATTTTACTGTTGATTAACATAAAGATTCTCATCATTTTACAAATAGTTAAGTTAGAAAAATTCTTATGCCTTTGTGTAAGTTTTAGCAAAGATAGATTATGAAGATTCTTGGCCTGCCATCTTCTAAATTTTATCCTACTTACCAGAATTTTGATGCAAATTCTTGTCCAGAACTCTTACTTTGAACGAAATACAGATGAAGACTTTTTGAGATAATTTTCATGAGCTGCTTTCTGGATTAATTGGGAGCACTTTTTTTCTAGCTGACTATAAAGCTATAACTCTAGAATCTAGTGATCAAAGAGGTTGTATTTGATAGCATGATGGAAAGACCTTACTGGTAGAGTGTCCCAGTTTGGCTTACACCCTGGGTCTGTACCCAAATTTCTGATCATTGTTTTGTGGTTACAGCTGGTGAATCAAATTACAGTTCATACTATTATAGATGGTCTTAGAAATGCATTACTCTATTCCTCTATTTCAGTGCAATCTTTTAAGAGTTTGAGAAATGCTTGCTTTATAAAAATAAAATAATTTCTTATGAGAATGTTACTACACTGCTATTGGCTAATGATATTCTGTGAAAATTCACAAAAGAAGGGATGCTTGTTTGAGGGATCTCAAGTTGCTTAAAATATGTTTGAGGAGGAAAACTATTCAAACCTTAGAGCCAAAGATGCTTAAAACAGGATATTATAAACAAAGTGAGCTATTATCATATATGCCCCAAAGCTAAACTGATGACTGTTATGGGAATTAAAGTAGAATTACTCATTCTGCAAAAAAAATTAATTGAGGCTTTACTATTTGCCGCTCTCTGCATTAATGTAATTTACATTAAATTATATTAAATTAAATGTTAATTATATAATATAATATCATCATAATATAATCTGCTATAATTCCAGTGAGTTATAAGAGCTAGAGAAAAAAGAATACATCAAGATAAAAAGAGTGGAAGCAGGATGTTATTTTATATGGGGGTGGTTTGGGAGGTCAGGAAATCACTTTGAAAGAGGAACATACTTGCGTAGATCTGATGAAGTAAGGAAGTAAACCTTGCCGTGATCTGCAGGAAGGTATTCTAAGTGTTTTCCTAAGGAGAAGATGTGATAAGCACACTGAAAACATGAAGGAATTTGGAGAAAGCTAACTTTTATCTTTAAGTCAAATAATTCACATGTAAATCAATGAAAATATTGATAGGAATCACAACTATTTTGGTATTGAGAGCTGCAGTCTCTCCCTTCTCCCTCTTTTTTTGTTTTGAGAACTGAAATTTCGATGAAACAAGATGGTTAGTTTATTATCTTGGGATGAACTTTAAAGAGGTTGTGTTATTGATTTTGGCCTTTTTAATGGCAAGGTCCACGCTTTATAAATTTTTCTAAAGCTTTTGTGAACAATGTCTGACATATGGCATATATGCAATAAATGTTTGCTGAATGATTATATGATGAAATTGGGAGTCAGAAGAATTGTGAAAGGCTGGTAGAAAAAAGGAGAAAGAAAAACCACCTGCCCTGAACTTAGCACTATGCAAATATTGAGAAAGAACACTTAAAGCGTTAGTATACTAGGGTGTATACTTTGGATTCTGAGTGACAGAAACTCAGTTTAAACTGATTTAAGTTTGAAAAAACACTCACTGGCCCATAAAATGAAGTGTATGGGTAGAGTTCTGATTTCAGGTATGCTTGGAATCAGAGCTCATATGGCATTTAAATAATTATCTCTGTTTCTGTCTCTCTTTTCATGTGTTTGTCTCTCTTTTCATGTATTTCTTTATGCTGACTTAATTCTCAGGTTGATTTTTTTTTACGTGGAAGTCTTTCTACAGTTAAAAAATTGTATCTTCCAGTTTATCAACAACAAAATGGTTTTCTCAAATGCTTCTAACAAAAGTCATCAGAGACCATGTGAACAGGCTGAGAGTGGAGGAGGGAGCCGTTCCCAAAAGAAGAGTAAGGAATGAGTAGCAGAAGTTGGTAGCATTGATAATAGCAGGTGAAACAAGGGCCTACTACTAAAATGAAAGAAGACAAGGAGAACCTTGTAACCAAAGAGGCTGTTTCTTTTTATGAAATGTCCTCTAAATCACCTTCACTCTAGCACAAGACGCCTCTGCTCTCAATACAGACAATAGAGATATTTGTAGATGTTTCTGGAGCACTACTTACTCTCGTTCAGGCTTCCCAAGGCAGCTAGATTTTCCCAAAATCCCCAGGAAATTGAACAGACTTCTTGGGTATATAAGAACTCATGAGACCCATAGTCACTGCCATGATTCTTTGCTCCTCACTGACTCTCTAATCCATGATATGAAGCTCACACACCCAGAGTTCATACATAGCTTTAAAAAAAAAACATTGTTCGTATATATTTAAAGATTCATGAGCCAAATGTCTGCTTTGTTCAGAAGCCCAAGTGTTAAGGCAATGGAATAGCAAGCCAAAGGCATTAGCCAAATATGTATCTTTTACTTTGTGATGAAGATAAGCAATGAAACAAACACTGCTTCCCTACACTCTGCTAAAATGTTCCTGGAACACGCTCCATATTGTTGAACAGTCAGGTAATATTCTACAAAGCAATTAAATTGAGAATACATTGCATAAACCAATTATTATATTATTTGAGGCCACAGAGCATCCATGAGTGACTGCTTACTTCAGCATTTCAGTTTTACTCAACCTCTCTAATTGTAACATTACTGAAGTCCACTTTTTTCTCCTTTGTTTATAAATCTTGAAAATGTGACTTTCTAGTTATGGCTCCGTACAGCCAGTATCTACTGCCTTCACAATTTTTTGTCAGATACAGCATGTCATCAAGGTTCAACCCAGGAAAGAGAAACCACTCTAGATATTTCAAGCAGAAAGCGATTAATACAGGAAAATAAGTGCTTAAAAAATAGTGGGAAGAATGTAAATCAGAGGCACACATGGAATTTTGGCTTCAATGTCAAAGTCAAGAAACTGTGATTATCATATTTTCTACTCTTGACTAAAGACAGAACCCTGAATATCTTTGCCATGTACTCAAGTCTCTCAAAGCTTACTAATCAGTTGCCTCTACTGCAGCAAGACTTCCTTTATTTCTGTCTCACAAAACTCAGACGACTGCATCTAATTGGTACAACATAACTCATACACAGAACCTTAACAAAAAAGATGTCTGAAAACTGTAGTTTTAAGAAATCCATCCTCTTGGAAATAGAAGAGGAAGTTGAGAGAACAAATTCAAGAATATTCAAAGTGTACTCTTTATAAATTAAAGTCATTTTCAAAGGAAATCTTATATTTATAGTGCAAATAAAAGTCTGGGATCATTTGCAGGAGGTATTTGACAAAGCAAATACAAGTTTTGCCTTAAGTTTTCTAAAGATGTTTCCCCTTGAAAAAGCAGAGAAATTATAAAAAGATTCTTCTTTCAAGTCTCCCCCACCTGCACTATTTCTCCATCCTTTTACTTTGTGAGAGCCAAAAGCCAGCATAGGCAATTAAATTGCAGGTCATGTGTGAAAACTCTTGGTCCTACCAACTGTGCACATATAAGCACCTTGAAGGTTCCTTTATATTAAGTTCTTAGACCTCACATTTAAAAAAAAAAAAAATCAATCTGAATTTATAAATCTAGGAAGGAAGAAAATCAGGAAAGATAACCTTCAGGGAATTTCAGACAGTGAAAGACCAACAGTCAGTTTAAAGGCAGGGCCTTGCTGCCTTTGTCTCGAATGGGAGTCTGGGATCTGCAGGCTGGTCACAAGCCCTGGGAAAGGGGTCAATTTAATTCACCTCCTTTCCTGGATTTTGAGTCTATCCTTCTGTTGCCAGCTAAGCAAACTCTTCTCTGCTTTAAAGGCCAGAGCTTTCTCCTTTCTTCCCTCCACCTCACCTTAGTTACCATTCCCTTAGCCTACTGTTCCCATCTCAGATCCGTTTTTTTTTTTCAGAGAGGTTACCACTTCTAACTTCATTATATATAACAATCTCTCTATCAAAGAGCTCCATGATTTGTCTATTTTGATTGCAGCAGAATCCATAGCATCTAGAACACTACCTGTTATAAATACTCAATCCACACTGATTGAGTGAATTAACAATCGGATGAGTAAGCAATCACCTTGTTTGGCTCAGCCAGGCCAATCTAGAAAGAAACCCCTAAACAGCTCAGGTTCACTTTGAACTTTATTATGTTTCATGGGTTATCAGACTGATCAAACTATTTATAACAGAAATGCACTTCTAACTCCAGACCACCTGAATCAAAAATAGGCCTTGATGCTACGCTGTTGCAAACTCAGATTTAAGGAACTGTTGGTATTTTCCTCTTCTGTCCTGCAGGATGAAGAACTGAGCTTAAGATTTGATTCTACCATACCCTGGGTCAAAAGTCACTTTTATTCTTTGATTTAATTTCTTCACCTATTGAATTAAGGTGGCTTTTTTGTTGTTGTTCTTGTTCTGTTTTTGTTTTTTTGTTTAATTCACCACTTGTTTCAATGGTCATATGAAATAAGGTTTTGCCCATGGATTTCATCATTCAAGTAGTACTTCTGTGAGTAGTCATCATGGGCAAGGTCTTTAAATGTCACTTTCTCAATGTGACCCTTTATAACCACCTCATCTAACATTTCAACCTTCCCTCAACATTGTCAGTTCTCCTTTTCTTTGTTTCATTTTCATTTTCTAGTTTAATATATTTTATTCATTAATATCAATATATAAAAAAACACTGATTATATTATTTATTATAGTTATCTATTAATTTTTATAGTGTGCCTCCCCACTGCCCCCACTAGGGATGGACCACAGTGAGCACTTAATAAAACAATGTTGAACGAGCAAACAAATGTCCTCTTCTCAAATCGCAAGTTCTGATACAAACCAGGCTGTTGTATAAAGCTCCAAATTATTCTTTATTAAAGAAACTCACTGAAGAATGTGTATTCAGTACAGATGGCTTGTACAGAAGGTCTAGAATTGGGCTAAGGGAACAGCTAGAAGGTCAGTACATCATCTAGGCAAGAAATGACAAAGTGACTGAACTTGACGTCTGTGAGTGAAGGGAAAGAGACAATTATAAAAATATTGAGGACAAAAAATTGCAGGCTTGGTGGTTCCTTAGATATGAGACATGGAAGGAAAGTGGTAATAATTCCTTTGCTCTGTTAACAAACATGGTTACCTGGAAGTTTGGAACTGAGAGCCAGAAACCCTGGGATGATCTAGCTAAAGATCTGTTATTGCTAAAGGGGGACCTATGGCATGGACCTCAGTCCGGTCCCTGGAAAGCTATATCAGGAATATTTGAGTGATCTTTTAGATTTAGCATTTATGAATGAATGAAACCCACGGTAGCTATCTACTGAAGATTCTTCATGTCCCCAATTTCTATTTCTTTCTAGTAATAATTTTGTTGTTGGGACCATTCAACTCTTTATATATTCTTTAAAGCACATAGAAGCCTAAACAGTACAAAGAGCTCACTAATATGGTCATGAATAGCACAAATTATATAGGAAATGGGATTTACTATAGACTACATATAAACCAGTTCCTGGGCTTCTGACTTCTATCAAGCTGCAGGTGATTTATTTATTATTCCAGTTGCAAACAAACAGGGTCAAATTATTTACAGCAATATTTTCAGTCTCCCTTTACATGCAATTAACCCCAATTAAGACAATATACACCAAGGATATGGAAAACAAAACAAAACAATAAGATCACCAGTCTATCAATTCATCAGTAAGTTTCCTTAAAGGAAGCTAAAAAAATTATTTTTATTAATATTGTATGTTTTGCTGCTAAGATCTTAATATGGTCAACAAACTTGTCACAAATACCAGTTATACTGGCCCTAACCCCTCCTCGTCTCTTAAATAAATGACTCCAGGGGCACACACTTGTGGCTTAGGCAGCTGAGACTCTGGTGTGCATAAAAATCCAAACTAACTACCATCCCTCCCACATTCCCTTCCTCTCGTCCTTCTTTCCTTAAATGTATCTTCCTCCTTGTCCTTCCTTCCTTTTTCCTTCAAACAGCAACAACAAAACCCACTCCAGTGAGAACTGAAGAAAAAGGTCATGACTCCTCTTCATCATGGTGGTGAAAATGGGATCTTTCAAATTCTTGTGTGAAATTTTAGTAGGTTCCAGTTCAGTTTATCACCACTTCTTTCCCCCTCCTTCAGGAGAAGTCTGTAGCTTCCTCCCACTGCCATTGTCCTTGCTTAGTCCAGTGGTGGCTTATGGAGACACAGGAGACATTGCAGGAATTTTTTTGCTAGTGCTTCTTGAAGCTTCTTCCTTCATGATGAGAAGTTTCTTTCTAGAAGCTGTTCCCTTTTCAGCCTGAGTCTCAAAATGACATTCACGAAGCAAAGTTGCCAGAGGTCAGGAGGGGCTCCAGTCAATCTGTAGATGCAGAAGCATAAGAATTAACTATTGTTGCAAATTCCAAATTTTAAATTGGTGGGTCCTGAAACATGATTGTGTCAATAGGTAACTGAGGCAGTCTCACTTGTCATAACAGCCTGATTTCTGAATAACTATTCTATTCAGAGCCTAGTTGATTTGGGGGCAAGATTCAAAACAGAGCTGTATTTAGAGAAAAAATCGGCTTACAATTTTTACAAACTTCGAAGTCAATTTTACTTCTCTAACAGTTGACCATTTTTAAGATCTGAATGTCAACCCAGGGCAATTTTGCCTCCTATTTGGCACTGTTTGGATGCAATTTGATTGTCCTGACTCAGGGCGGAGGTGCTTCTGGCATCTAGTGGGCACAGGTCAGGATGCCACTCATCATCCTGAAATGCACAACTCTTGACATCAGAGAATTATTCTGACCCAGTGTTAATGTTGGGAAACCCTGGCCTAACTATTTCTCTTTCTCAAGACATATCAAATGTTATCCTCATGCAGCACAACATCAGAACTGGTATCATTTATTAGCATGAAAAAAAAAAACAAAATTTAGCCAAGCATATGCTCTGATTCTAGATGGTTTCCTGAGAAGAGTCCAGAAGACTTCTGTTGTTTACTAGCTCACTGAAAAACATAAAGAAATTATCTGTTCCTTTTTTCAAGATTTAAAGATTTAAAAAATCTTTCATTGGACTTCAGTGTTTCACTGAGGTTTTCCTTTTTTTCACCAGATTTTCAGGAAAATTGTGTATCACCCCAATATCAGAGACCTTGTGATTTAGTTATTCACTTATTCTCCCAACCATTTATATCACCAGTAGAGCACCTATCATATACCAAGCACGCTTAGTGTTTCCCATCCCCGGGCTGTCAGCATTAGGTTTGTGTTTGTTTTGTTTGTTTATTGCAATAACTTTTATTTTGCACATTAAGATAAATTCATATGTGTAGGTTCCCCATGTGTGCAGTTTTCCATTCCTCAGATACATGTCAACACACCCTACCCTCCACCAAATCACCAAGTGTTCTTCATCATTGTCGAGTGGGCTCTGCCAACACTTATTCCCCTCCCACTGCCCCATTCCCTATTGGTAAGCTCAGTTCTACTGCAAGTGTCCAAGGGTTGTTTTGTTTCATCTGTGCCTTTGTTTTGTCTATTCACATTCCACCTATGGGTGAGATCATCTGGCATATATCTTTCTTCTTTTGACTTATTTCACTGAGCATAATTCCCTCTAGATCCATCCTTGTTGATTCATATGACAGAATTTCATCTCTTCTAAGGGATGTGTTGTATTCTGTTGTGTATATAGATCACATCTCTTTATCCATTCATCTGACATTGGGCAATTAGCTATTTTTGAATAGGGTTGCAATAAAAATGGGTATGGATAAATCTCTCATAATTAGTATTTTTTTATCTTTTGGGTAAGCATCCAGAAGTGAGAAGGCAAGATCATATGGGATGTCCATCGTCAACTTTTTAGGAATCTCCATACTGCTTTCCATAGGGGTTGCACCAACGGGCACTCCACCAGCAGTGTAAAATGTCCCTTTTCTCCACATTCTCCCCAACATTTGTTGTTACCAGACTTCTGGATAATAACCCATCTCTCAGGTGAAAGATGCTATCTCATTGTTATTTTGATTTGCCTTTCCCAATAGTCAGGGAGTAGAATCATCTTTTCATGTGCCTGATGATCATCTGTATGTCCTCTTCAGAAAAATGTCTCTCCAGTTCTTCTCATTGTTTGATTGAATTGACTGTTACTAAGTTTTATGAGTTCTTTGTATATTTCAGATATTAAGCCCTAGTCAGAATTAGGAAATGCAAATATCTTCTCCCAGTTAGCAAGTTGCATTTTGGTTTTAGTGATGTTTTCCTTCTCTGTGAAGAAGCTTTTTAGTTTGATGTAGTCCCAGGTGTTTATTTTTCTTTTTGTTTCTCTTGACGCTGGAGTTGAGTTCCCAAAGACTTCTCTAAGGGTGATGTCTTTCCTATGTTGTTTTCCAAGAATTTTATGGTTTCTGGTATTATGGCTAAGTCTTTAGGTCATTTTGAGTTAATGGTGTTAGAGAGTAGTGTAGCTGTGTTTGTTTTGTTTTAAAAAAAATACATAAGATGCACAAAAGCTCACATTCGTTTCAATACTCAACAGTGAATATAATCTTTTTGATCTTTCTACACCTTTGAACATTCCTTCCTGTGGATTTCAAAAGGAGATAGAGGCATGCCCTGGTGGAGTAGCGGTTTTGTCAGTTGCCTTCTGCTCGTGCATTCCACATACAACCCAAGGATCTGGGTTCCTGTCCCAGGGCTGGCAGGGATGGAGGTAGATGGGTGGACAACCAAGATGAACAACTAAATAAAGTAAAGTGCTTCTTCCTCTCTCTTCCTGCCTCCCTGACTCTGCTCACCTTTATTCCTGCCTGCATCTTTCCTTAAAATACAAAAAGAAAAAAGAGGCAGAACCTACCTCCCAGAAGATATATCTGAATTGCATTTCCCTGCCCTCCCTTGCCACCAGATACAACTGTGTAGCACTTTGTATGAGAAGTTAGTGAAACTCAGTCTGGTGATGCCTGGAGGTATTTTTCAGTGGTAGGGCAGCAACAGAAGCATCAGCATTCTCCCCAGTGTGTTTTAAGTTGGCATCATGTTTTCCAAGCAAATATTCCATATGCTTTGCTAGTAAGAGGCACTAGGTGAATGATAGTATTTAAGCTGTAGAACAATGGTGACTCTGAGAGAGAACTTCTTAGGTTGGACCTGGTTGGAACTTCAGGGCTAGTTTTTTTTGTTTTTGGGGTTTTTTTTTTAATCTGAAACAGAAAGAATTTTCTGGAAGATTCATAGGCCCAGTCAGTTCCTCAAAAATGTCTAAGCTAATAAAAATGTCCTCACCTCTCACTGTAGGTTCCAGGAGAGAGCTGAACAGGGCAGCCTCTGGTCAGGAAAGTCCTGCCTCACCACTCACTTAGCACTAACTGCCCTTTGGAAGCCACAGTGAGTGACAGCCAATGAACCAGGGTGTGGATTGCCCAGGCCATGAGAAAGATGGTTCAGGGCCTGACTCATAGATCTGATGGTGCAGATAATATACAATCACAGTGCTTACATGCCATGATAAACTAAAATATTCTTTTTTGGGGGGGTTATTTTGGTTTTGCTGTTTTGGATTCAATCTCAATATCGCCTTCTGACAATGCTTTTTGTTTTTTTCCCTGTACCCAGACACAGAACTATTAGAAGGCAGCAAAAAGGGGTAAAATGATCTGACACTTAAAGAAAAATCAATGGTAGATGTTCCCTTCATGTGTTCTCATCCAATTCTTAAAAAAAAAAAAAAATGTTAGAAGTCTTAGTTCCTATCTCTTAGGTAAGAAAATTGAGTTCCCCAGAGAGTAACTAACTTGATTTTTACTTTGATTAGTTTGATTTTCAAGTCCATATCTTTTTTCATTAAATACCAAAGTCAATGTTGACTTCCCTTTATGACCCAATAGTATTCAAATAAATACGATTTCTATCATGGAAAAATCCAAGCCCTACTCAGAGGATCCATAAATTCAGCCCCCTTGACAGAAAGGTGACATTGCTTATGGTTTCAAATCCTTTGGAGAGGTGGAGAATCTGTTATGAGTTTGCTAATTTGATTTAAGGTCTCCAGGCATGGGAACTATGTCTGAGTCAATGTATCTGCCTAGGGACAGATTAGGACCAGGTGACTGCTAAGCTATTCACTGTCCCTTTCTGACCCACCTGCTCTGCTCACCATATCACTGTGCAACCAGAAGATCGGTGAGGCAACATGTGCCTTTGTGACTGCTGACTTTGCCCTCTGCCTCTCTCTAAGCTTTGTGACATCCTGTTGGTGGGAACCAGTGGCTACCTGCTTGCAGAATTGACTCTTCCATGGTCTCAGCTTTTCTTTGAGAAAACATGGTTTCTTCAAAGGATCAAATATACCCTTTAGTAGCTATGTTGTGGGGTCTGAGACCACATTCCTCAAATCCTAGCTCTTCTCTCTTTACTCACTGTGTGTCCATGGGGATGTAACTTTACCTCTCAATGCCTCCATTTACTCATTTGTAAAATAGACTCATATACTCATGCCATATATGTGTCTGCCCTGTATGACAGTCTTAACTCCCAATGCTGAGGATGGAGCACTGAGCAAAACCAGCCACGACCTCAAATCTCTAGAGGAGACAGATGATAAGCAGATGTATTTGTAAAGTAGTTTTACATGGTACTGAATGCTACAAAGAAAAATCAAGTAGGGCTAAGGGAAGGAGAGATGGGGAAATTATGGCCATATCACACAGGGCATAGAGGGAAGGCTCTGGGAGGAGAAAAAAATACTGAGAAGACCGGAGTAGTGTGAAGAGAGGAAAAAGCTTCTGAGGCAGGATTATTTCAAGCAGAGGAAGCAGGAACGTAAAAGAAACCTTAACAACACTGACTGGACTGCAGTGGGAGTTGAATATGATAACAGCATAAAATGAGACCGTCCTTTGTGACAGTTAGCTCTGCTTGTATCACAGAATCTCAGAGTTGAAAGAGTGATTAAGTTCTAGCCAATCTTTCCTTATAATGCAGCTGTCTCCTAAAATAGTCATGAAGCTTAGCTTAAGTCCCTGTCAGGATGAGAACTCTCCCCTCAGAAGCAGGGCCTTGCCTCTGTTTCAGTGGCTTTTCTTGGTGAGGAAATGCCTCCTTCCATTGAACTGACATCCTTTCCATGGGGAGCACAAAGGCTGTCCCTGCTGCTTCTTTCACATGACAACGCCTTCAGCATCAGAAACAACCTTTATCTCAGCACCATCAGTTCCTCCAGTCAATTCTTCCCTGACTTCTCATACTTCCATTTGATCGTTTCAAAAACAGCCACATGGGCTCAATTTCTGAAAATTGGAGGCCAAATGGTGAGGTTTGTGTTTGAGGTTCAAAGCTCCCTACTCAAAAGCTCTTTCATTCAGAGTTCTAGGTCAAGGGGAATATGTCTCCCATTCTCTATGCCCCTGCCCCTACCTGTCATCTTGCTACCCAGGTGCACCCATCCTGCATCACATTGAAACCAACTCTAAGAGTAACGGCTAAGAGAATAAATCAACAGAAAAGTGCTTCCAGATTCCTGCAGAAGAAGCTGAGGAGAGTGAGGGCGGGAGATGTCAGGGGAGGCAGTGAGTGGTAGTGGGTTCAGGACAGATGTTTTTGCCCTATTATTAATTAAGCATTTAGAATAGAGCTGAGGAGTGGAAAATCCTAGGCTCCATTTCACATGAGCCAGCCAGCTGGGTCCTGCTACCCAGTCTCATCTTATTTCTGCCAGCTTCCTCCTAAAACAAGCCAAGATGCAAGGGTTAGAGAGTATAGATGAGTCAGCATAAACCCATCCCTGCTGCTAGAAAATCAGTCCAAAAGGAGAAATCTACCCGGAGGGTAGTTGACTGGGCTAGGAAGTCTTTCTGGCAGATTTTCCTTGTCATATTTCTGAAACAATGGGCAGATATGAACACTAATTAATTTCAAGCAATGCAGTCACTGCTGCTGTCAACGTCTGTATCATCTTTTCTGATCGGATGACTGGACAGACATCTGGGGTGGTAGGTAGAAGTAGGAGAAAACAGTAAAGACAGTCATGAGCTGATCTATTTTTGTTTGTTTCAGTTTTTGTATTCCGAACAAAAATCTTTATTCTTACATTGAAGGTAAGAAGGGCAAGAGCAAGAAAAACTGAGACACCCACTCAGGCTGAGCCAATATTAAGCAGTAGTCTCGGTGCAAACAACCTCTGATCGCAACTTCGCGATGATTTATCTGTGCTACTGAGCTGGCTTAATAAAGCAGCCAGTTTTCCTAGGTTGAGGCTATGCCACACTGGCCCTCAATTTGTTGGAAGCTGTCAATTGGCTGAATAATGGATGGAAAACAATGAATCTGTTTTTTATTGGTTGGTTCATTTGATTGACAGGCAGGTTGGGCAGGGCCAGTAATCTTGTGTGGGCGAGTCCTTTCCAGGGAGGACGCCATGTGACCTTGAAGCTGTCCAAACTGGGCAAGTTGCCATTTGGGGATCCTAACACCATCAGCCACAAGAATTTGCAGACTCATCCTACCTGACTCAAAGCTTTTGCTGTTGTGGAAATTTATCTGCAAAATGCTACTGCCTTCTGCAGTTTGCAGTCGTGATTTTTTTTTTTAACCTGATGGAGCAAGTTCTATACCTTGAGCCCTCTGTAACCAGCCGAAGCCTCTCATTTTTCAAAGGCACACTCCTGCATGGACTATTTTTCTGACCATGGAAGTAAATGATCATCTCTCTTTTCCCTAAACTCCTAGACTTTCAGTCGTTTAGATCAGTGGGTCTCAAACTTTATTTTGGAATGCCTGAACATTCAGTTGAAATGCTGGCCCTTATTAGGCAGTCTGGAGTAGGCCCTGGGACTCTGCATCTCTCACATGATTTCAAAGAGCCACACTTCTGCAGCAAGAATTGATTTCTTCCATAACAGAAACAAACTCCCTGTGCCCTTTCCCAGCCATGCTAATAAATATCGTAGAATAGATAAAGTCCTATGTGGTAGAAATGGAGTTGACTCCTCAGCATAGAGACTCAGGATATGTGCTCAATAAATAGTAATTGAATGAATGAATGAACTGCCAGAATTGAGGAAGCTGGTGAGACAATAACAAAAGGAGAAGACTAATCTGATTTTTAGACTCTGCATGCTTGAGTCAAACAGGTGGGGAAAATAAGAATGCGAATTCAGAAAACATGGCATCTGGAATTAAGTCATTTATACCCTCCCTCTGCAGGATCTAACACCTACATGGCTAGACCTTTTCTTTGATGAATATTTTTTGAAATATTTCCACTGTCAGGATAAGGTTGTGAGTGAACTGGCTGATCGGCCCTGTTTTGGGTACTAAGTATAGACGAACAGCAGAGAGCAGGAAGGCGGGTGAGAAGCATTCTCTCTGACAAAGCTCAACCGGAAGGAAGTCCTGAGCTGCCCCAGAGACAGTTAATCCTCCAACTGTGGTTTTGGACTGATTCCTTTCAGTGACCTCCCTCTCCTCCTATCCTTCCTTCTGACCACGCACTAACACACACCCCAACACACTGACCAATTTTTGACCTTGATCTGCAAACCTGACCTTCATTCCTGCTTGGCTCTGTCTGCTAGGAGGTCAGATCGGTGCTCTTGCCACACAACTGGACCCTGACTGAAGAAACAGGCCACAGTTGCTCATAGAAAGGGCAGCCATCTCCTAACATTCGGAAGGAAAGACATTGGGGACAGAAGGGTGACATTTTTGGAACAAAATCGGCAGCTGGGAGAAGCAGGGAAATTCCAGGTAAAGGCCGTAGCAGAGTTCTACTCTAGAGTGAGAGAAATGACTCGGCTCATGTGCCATTGGGGCCACTCAGTACACACTGTTTTACAGCCCCACACAAATTTTGTCACCTGCCCTGAGTAGCTCTCTCACCAGCCTGGGGTACCTCTTCCCTTTGCCTGTGTGGAAACCTCTACCATTAGAGACATCCTTTGGGGTTAGGAAACAAATCAGATGCTGACTTTGGAAGGCTATTGTTAACTTTTGATTGGTACCTCTGATGTCTGTTACCTGTGGGGGTTCCCAGGGGAAGGATGTATGTTTCCTTGGAGTCTTCTACTGTCAGCATCCAGGCAGGTACAGTGCTGCCATTTTCCAGCCCCTCTACCCCCACAACTGGATTTAAGGGGAAGTCATGAAATCTAGGTCAGTGTCACTGATCTGAACCTTGACCTTGCTAAGCTAGAGTTCTCCTGGCTATGGGATTGTCACACGGCTCAGGATCCCAAGGAGGAACATCCAGGTGGAGCTCCAGTTCAGGAAGAGCAAATCTTCACCCTGGTGCTGCTTTCTGGAGGGGCCGAGTGGATGTGAACCAGACTCTGCAGGCCCTGCAGGTGTTGAGGGCATGCCCGGGCCGGCACCTGTCTGGGGACCTGAACCCAGCTTCCCAGCCTGCTTTGCTGTCTGACTGGCTGTTTGCTGCAGTGGCGTCCCCTCTGGTGCAGGTGGTGGTGACACTCTGCGGGCCTGCAGAGGTGCACCGAGACCGGGCAGCCTCCAGTCTCCTGACACAGTGGAGAGCTCTGCAGTCAGGCACAGACAGCTCTGGGCTGCCTGCCAGCAGCTGCTTCAGACTGCGTCACAGCACAGATCTCTAGCCTGCAGGCAAGGGAGGAGTAAGACAGCAAAGCCAGGGACTTGAAATGTGTCTGGCATTGCCTCTTCTCTCTTTCCATGCCTCTCTGCTATTTCATGGATTCCTCATTCCTTCTCCTTTCCTCTGCCCTGCCCCCTTCCTTCCACACTGTCACATTTGTGTCCTTCTGCTGGCTCCTCCTGCGAACCTCCAGAATGAGCCAGACCACAGTGTATTCCGTCAGGACAGCGCTTTCTTTGGAGAAACAGGCTGGTTGATCTGATGATGTGTTACGCGCGTCCCTGGGTATCAGCAGGAAATAATGGAAAATCAGCAGTTTCCATCTAGAGAACTTTTCCTGGCATGGAATCAGCAGGCATGTCAAGTTTAACCTTCTGTGTCTTAATTTCCTCCTCTGTGAAATGAGAACAATTATCCTTCCTTAACTGTTTTATAGTCTTGTGTGTATCATGTGGAATAATAGAAGACTTCATAAACTGTACCATACCCTGGAATTATCTGGGGATGGTGTTAAAAGGCAGATTCTCATGCTGCAGTCGTGGGGTGGGGCCTGAGCTTCAGCATTTCTAACAAACTCTAGGTCAGTAGCTGCCACTTCCTTGAGACCAGTCCAGCTGTGAATGGGGCAAATAAGAGGACAAAGTGAACTTTATGAAGCACCAGGAAACTGGAACATTTAAAATATTTCATGTACTTGCCCTTTAAAAAGCACATTTGCATCTCAAAAGCAGTCTTCCCATCTTTAATTCAAATGAATGTCATTATTTTAGACATCACAGGTCAGTACTATGGAGGAGCCGTGAAGTTAACAGGAACTGGTTCTCATTTCTGCTGTCTGACTACTCTTTTCTTCTCCTTTTTCATCTCTTTCTCTTCTCTGATGGGCTCTGGATCAAAACCAGATTCTTACCTAAGCCAAAGTAGGTGACTAAAGATGTCAGGTCATCACAGATTCAGATGATGGGCAATAAGGGGTGACTGAAAGCCACTGTTTTCTCAAGAGAATGAGAACAGATGTGCACAGAGAGGCATGGACAGAAATGTTCACAGCCACATTATAGATAAAGTCAAGGCTGGAAGGAATCCGAGTGTCTAACAGCAGTAGAACAGAATGAATGGACTGTGGAATATTCATATAAGGGAATACTGCACAATGATAAAGAGAACAAACACTATACCCTTATATATGTACCCTTATATATGTACCCTTATATATGAATCTTGTAGGCGAAATGATGCATAGAAAAGCCAGACATAAGAGCATATGCTGTATGATTCCACATATATAAAGTTCAAAAACAAGCAAAAAATGACAGGCTTCCTTCTGTAGGAGGGGTTGGTGTTGAACTGGATTGGGCGTAAAGGGGGCTTCTGGGTGCTAGAAATCCCCTTCCTGTAGGTCTGGGTGCTTCTACCACCAACTCACACAACCAGACTCTAAGATTTTCATGAATACCTATATGCTTGCTGCATGCAAAGAAGAAATTATGAAGCTACAAAAAGAGAAAATCTAGTTCTAATTTTATCCCTGAATTTTATATTTCTGGGCTCTGTTCTCCTTCTCTCCTACAACTTCCATAAAATGGAAGCCCCTGTTGGCTGTATCAGTCAGCTGCCCTGATTTACTCCCCGCTGGCTTCCCGGGTACTTTTGCTAGACCATGGAATAAAAATAGAACCTACCTTCTCATCACTTCCGCTGTGGCACAGAAGGCCTCAGGCGGTGTTGTTGGCAGCTCAGGGGCCCCTCAGACTAAGCCTGCCCCTGGCTCCGGTGCTGTGTCCTCTGCCACCAGAGCCCCTGCTCTTCCCTGGCTCAGAGCTGAAACCCCAATCCTGAATCAGGTCTTGCAGGGCTGTCTGTAGTTTAATGTTCTGACTCTATTTGGGTTTCCCCCAGATGTGTCTGAAATTTGTGGGGTGTCAGTTAACTATTGTTACAATAATAATGCCTAACAGGATACCCCAGAATCAGTGTTTTCAAACAACCATCATTGTCAGTTCTTAAGTTTATGAGTCAGCGGGGCGGTCTTCTGCTCTGGGCTGGTTCTGTTGATCTCAGCTGAGGCTGCTTGTAAGTCGATGGTCAGTTGGATGACGATTGCTTGAAGATGGCCTTATCTATATGTTTGGTGGATGGGTGGCTGTTGTCTGGGAGGCTGGCCTGGCTGGGTCTCTCAGGCGAGTCTGGGCATTGTCCTATGGCTGTGACTAAGGACCCAAGTGAAGGAGACAGGAGAGGGGTAGTCAAGAGCTGTGCTGTGGATTGGATGAATGCAAAAACATATCACAATGAGTGTGCATCCAGGGCCATTTTTGGGAAAGAGTTGAAGCTGGGACATAAAGACAGTGATGTTGAGAACTGGGTCTTTCCCATCTACAGAGCACCTAATGAGTAGTAGCTGCTCCCCAGGCTTCCTGACCTAGTCTTGTGCCAGACCCCACAGAACCAGTCAAACCTGCTCTCCAGCCTTCTTCTAGTTCGGATCCCATTTGAGCTCAGCAGCTTCTTTTAATCCCAATAAGTGGCTGGCGATATGGGTGAGCACTTAATAAGAAGCTGCCATAGTGTTTCTGCTTCTGGGCAGATGTTTAGGTCAAGTTTCTCAGAAGAATCTGAAATGGGAATTTTGGGCAAGTGATGTGCGAGGGGAGATACTCAGAAAAATGGGAGGGAGCTAGGCATGGACATGGTCTTCCCTGGAGATCAGAATTTTCCCATTAAGTCAAAGTGACTGGCCTCCTCTGGCTCCTTATCCACATCTAGCTTCTGTGGCTACCGTTGGCCTCAGGCAATTTTTCAAGGAGGGTGTTACTGTGAGCTCTTAATATCAGAGTTGTTGGGGAATGGAAATGTGGGCCAGGAACAGGGATCTGGGCTGGATCCCAACAGCATCACTACAAAGAAATACTATTTAGATAGAAAGTGAATTCTGAACACAAAGACTAACTAGAGAAAATTTAGAAGAGGTCTGATAACTGTTGAAATGTTTGATGAGTTGTAATGTCACATGAAGAAATGCATCTATAGGCAAATCTAGGATTCATAATTGGACCATATATAGAAACAGAATAGGACTTAACATAAAGGGAGAACATTGCACAATTAGAGCATTTGGAAAATTGAAAAGATTTTCCTTTAGCTTAATGAGCGTCCTAAAGAGAAAATGGGCACCACTTGGTGGAAAGATAGAGTAGGATATTAGTTATGTTTTTTTAAAGTAAGAGAGGATGTGTGGGATCCTACATTCTTGAACCTTTGAAGTTCTGGCCAGAGTCTCAAAAGGGAGGTATACAAAGAGGACATTCATTGAGGGCGAGATACTTCTGTTCATAGAAAACTTTGTCCCTGATCCATGTTCATCACCCCCAATTCTTACTAGTTGGGTCATATGCCAGTTGAAAGGTCTATAGAAGGAAGCTTCTTATAATCACAGCGAGCCCTAGTGCACATATACAAGCAGTTACAAGGGAGATGAGGATGCTGGACCCTAAAAGAAAGTTCAAGATAGATCCTAAAAAGAAGAATAAGTGTGTATATCCATCCCAGAGATCTGTGGCCCATTGTTGGCTTTGAGTTTTGCTGGAGATATTCCCTGAAACATGTGGGTCTTCTGCTTCGTACAAAAAATAATGGAGTCTTCTCTAGTCTGGCTGCACAATCAAATCACTTGGGGACTTAAAAAAAAAAAAAAAAAGCTCACTATCCAGTTGTTCCCCAGACCAATAAAAGCAGAATTTCTGGGGTAGTAGAATATGGCTAGGAAGATGCTTACTATAAGTATGAGTGAGACATTTTCTCAATTAAATTTAAACCTGTACTGACAAGAAAAGTAGCTAATGAAAGTTGTATATTTCAAAGTAAGTAATATTAAAAGTACTTTCCTGTGATAAAGATTTTGTTGCTTGGCTGTTGGCAAAGGAAAAATTTCAGGTCAGGAAGTAACACTTAATCCCACAATTAAGTAAAATAAAATTAGTCAAGAAAAATATAACCTCGGTCATCTTATTCAACTATGGTGACTCGGCAATACAGATAACTCTTACAGTTGGTGTTAGCCATTTAATTTGAAATTTTACCAAGAATGAAAATCATGCAGTGATGAAGAAATAATAAAAGAAGTTTCAAATACAATTACAAATGCATTTTCTGATCATGAGAATTATTTCCAAAAATAAAGTCAAGAATTTTATAAACATTTTCAGAATTGGACTTCATACAATCAAGTTATTAACCAGTCCTGATGACTAAATGGCTATGATTAATAGTTTTAATGGCCTGAATCATTAAGTCTTTATAAGCCTACTTAGCAGTTCTGTTAATTGCTAACTTACTAACTGAACCTTTAATTTCTTTCAGAACACCTAAGAACCCAGCCAAAACACTCACCATTCCACCTTCATTTGCAGCTAGCCAGCTGCCAGTCCTGGCCAGTGAAATGTGAGTGTAGGTCACTAGCTGAAGGTTTCAGGATATCTTTCAGCAGTAGTGATAGACTATTTCATTCACCTTTTACCCCTTACACATCATCATCCTTCTTCCTGCTTTTAACATGGATAAAAGGAGGATGTGGAGCTGTCATCTTATAGCTTTCAAATGTTTAATGTGAGGACAGAAGCCACTTACCACGGTTGGCAGAGTGGAAAGATAAAAAGAACTTGAGACAATTATAACATCATGGTTTTGCAGCATCAACCCACAGTTGCCAAACTACAGTAGCCTGTGACAAAAAAAAAAAAAAAAAAAAAGCCCTACTTTAGTTAGAGCTTCATAGTTTATTTCTATTTTTTACAGTTCTAAACAACTCAACTAGTGTATCCGTTTACTTTTTTACAGCAGCAATTTGCTGACAATAGTTAGGGAATTCTCAGGCTTTCTCATGCATCAAAATGACCTGAAGGGCTTATTGAAAAACAGATTTCTGATTCCCAGACACACAGATTCTAATTATGTAAATTGGGAGAAATGACTAAGAATTTGCATTTTTAACATGTTCCCAGGTGATGCTGAAGCCCCTGGTCAGGGAGTCACACTTCAAGGGCTCACTGATAGAGATATTCAGAAAGAAGCAGAGCCCTGGCCCAAGTGAGGGCATGAAGTAGATGGCATGCCCATGTTCATTTTTTGAAACTCTTATTTCTGACTGTTTACTCTGATCCAAAGACCTGGATGTTATCCAGAGTCAGCTGTTGAGTGCTAAATTACCAAACTCTCAAATGGTTGGGAAAATATTTTCTAGGTCTCCTTGATATTGAGCAGCAAAGAGAAACAATCCATGGTTAGGTCAAACAGCTTTATAAAATCTTATATTTCTCTGATGGTACCAGGGCATTTCTTGAGATCTAGTTGACATATACAGTGAATTTCAGGCACCAACAACTTTCTTTTGCTGCATCTGCCTCCCAGAATCACGCCCCTCCAAAGCTTACATGAGGAACAGCTCTTCTCTAATGTCAATGAGTTTAAAAGGAACTCAAGGTGACATTGTCTTATCATTCCTCTATTGAAGACTTTATCTTATACCATCTACTAATAATTGTTCACTTTCCAAAAGAGCCAGGGGAGATTAATTTTCTGTGAAAACTGATTTATGGCAAGCCATCTCTGAGAAGAAGGCCTGAGTCACTCTCTTTGACTCATGCTCACTGCTGAAGAGTCAATGATAAAAATCTCCCCTTTAAACATAGAAAAATTCATGGCAAACTTCAAGGTCTTCCTCCTAAACTCAGCCATTAATCTTGAAGCTAGAGAGGAAAAACAGAGAAAGGTCATTTGCAAGGCGGCAAAAAGGGATGCCCCAAATGTGTTTTCAGGCCCTGTCTCCAGATCTGACTACTGAGTCTTAACCCTTCACTCATCACATTGTGTTTCTCCAGTGAGTGATGAGACTGGCTGTTCTCCACTATACATAGTTTGAAAAAAAACAAAACATTTTTTTGAGAATGCACAGAACTGGAGGGTAAGTATAAACATACTACTACTATCATTTCTCGAGCATAAGTCACTCTTTTGAGTCACTCTGAACTCTGAACTTTAGGAAGTCATTTAGTTCTTCTAATGACACTTTGTGACTAATTCAATTGTTCTGTCCATTTTGCAGAGTGGTAATCAAGGCAAAGAGAAGGGCTAATTTGATCTAAAACACAGTTATTAAATGGTGAAACTAGGATTAGAGGCCTAGCAGGCTGACTCAAGACATTTACACATAATGTGCTCAACAAAACAAAACAAATAAAATGCAACCTGACACAGGGGTGGACTCATCTTAGAGAAATTTTTTTTTCCACTGTCAGACTTGTGGAGAACATTTGGGGTGGCATATTTATGTAAGGAGAAAGCTCTGGACTCTAAAAGAATTTTAAGTGCCCTCAGCTTTGAAACTAGATCAGAAGAATAGGATTCATGAACAATAATCGCATGCCCAGCTATTTATTGTAATTTTATATAATTATTACACATGTATGTAATATATCATGTTATGTAATATAGAATTAACAATATGTAAATATGTGATATATGTAATGCAGAACATATAGATCAGAATGTATTATATGTGTTATTTGGCATGTAACATTGTTTTGAAACAAGGGTTTTAAGATATTATTTACATATCATGAAAGTCAATACTTTTAAAGGGTATAATTCAAAAGTTTATAGTATTGGTGTGCCCTGGTGGAGTAGTGGTTAAGTCCATCTCCTCTGATCGAGCACCTTCTGCATACGTCTAAGGACCTGGGTTTGTGTCCAAGGTCTAGGAGAAATAACCAAGATGAACAATTTATTAGAATAGCAATAAATGGAAGTGTTTCTTCCTCATCTCTCTACCTGCCTGCCTGTCTCTGTTGGTCTTCATTCCGACCCACACCTTTCTTTTGAAAAGAATTAAAATAACAATAAATTTCCTAGTATAGTCAGAGCTGTACAATCATAACCGCTATCTAATTTTGGAACATTTCCATCACTTCAAAAGAAACTCATCTGCGGTTATTCCTTGTTCCCCACCCTCCCTCAGTGCCTGGCAACGAATCTACTTTTAGATTCTATGGAGTTGCCTATTTTGAAAATTTTCTGCAAATGAAATCCTGCAGCGTGTGTGATCTTTTGTGTGGGCTCCTTTCACTTAGCGCAATATTTTCAGGATTTGTCATGTTTTAGAATGGATCAATACATCGTTCCTTTTTATGGCCAAATAACATTCTATTGTATGGACATACCACAGTTTATTTATCTGTTAATGAGTTGATGCTTTTTTGTTGATTATAAATAAATAACAGTCATATACAAGTTTTCAGAGGGACATGTTTTCATTTCTCTTGGTGTGGAACATATCTAGGTATGGAATTGTTGAATCCTATCATTACTCAATGTTTATCTTTAAGAGCTGCTAGACTGTTTTCCAGAAGTTTCTGCACTCCTTTGCAATCCCACAGCGATGTGTAAAATATCCAGTTTCTCTCCCCTTACCAATATTTGTTGTTTTCTCTCCTTCTTATTTGAGTCATCCTAATGAGTGAGAAAAGGTATTTCTTTGTAGCTTTGCTTTGCATTTACATAATGATGTTGAGCATCTTTTCATGTCCTGATTGGCCTTCTGTCTATGTTATTGAGACAATGTCTCTTCAGATCCTTTGCCAATTTGTAGGTTGGTTTGTTTTTGTTGACTTGTATGAAATATATACTTTGCAAATATTTTTTCCATTTTGGGAGTTGTCTATTCATTTCCTTTGTGTTATCCTGTGAGCACAAAAGTTTTTAACTTCGAAGTCCAATTTGTTGATTTTTTTTTTGTCACTGGTCCTTTTTTGTATTAGATCTAAGAAACCATTGCCTAATACAGTATCACTAGTATTTATGTCTAGGTTTTCAACCACAATTTTCATAATTCCAGCACTTACATTTCAATTTTGTGTCCATTTTTAATTATTTTGCTTATGAAATGAGGGACAGGACTAATTTTATCCTTTTGCATGTGGATATCCAGTTGTGTTAACACCTCTTGTTGAAATCCCATTCTTTCATCATTGAATTATATAGGCATCCTTGTCAAAAAATCAATTGATCATAAATGTAAGTTTGTTTTTAGACTCTCAGTTTGACCTATCTACATCTCTATTTTATGCCAATGCCAAGTCTACTGAAGCTTTGCAATAAGTTTGGAAGTGGTGAAGTGTGAGTACTCCAACTCATTCATCTTTTTATATTTTAAGGCTGTTTTGCTTATTCTCATACTAGCATTTCCATGCAAATTTTAGGGTAAACTTGTATATTCATTTTTTTAAAATCAGCTATTATTTTCATAAAGCTTATTTTTAGTCAGTATATCTACTTACTTTTATAAATCCTCAAATTATAATATTGACTCTTCCAACCCATGAACATGAGATGCCTTTCCCCTTTTTATTTCCACTGAGAAGGCAGGTTGATTTTTATTAAGTCTATTCTGTGTCTATTAAGATGATTATGTGGCTTGTGTCCTTTTTTATGAATATGAAATATTCATTGACATTGATTTTTAGATGTAAACTAATATTGCATTCCTGAGGTAAATCCCATTTTGCCATGGTATATAAGTCTTTCTATATGCGGTTTGATTCTATTTTCTAAAACAAATACTATAGTATTTTTATATAGTATAATTAAGAACACAGACTCTGAAGTTAAACAGATCTATTCATATAAAAATACCTTCCCTGTTATCTATAATAGTTGTGTGGCCATGGACACATTTTCTCCTTTCTCTTTGTCTCAACTGTAAAATCAAGATAACAATAGAATAAACTTTACTGGGTTGCCTGAGGATTAAATGAGAAAATAAAAAAAATTAGTGTTTGGTAGATAGTAAGTAATAAATAGTAGTCATTATTATCATTATTTTTTAATTAACTACTTACTGAGGTAACTTTGATTTACAAAATAATATAAGCCATGTGTGACGGTTCGCTACTCATCAAATACATAACATAGACTGCCCATCACCAAATTAGCGTCGTTGACTACTGTCCATTGGACCCTAACACTCCTTGCTCCTGCTCCCACGAACTTCTTTCGGATTTGTAACTTCAGTTCTATTGCTAATGTCCAAGTTTTTGTTTTGTTTCTTCCTTTACTTCATTTCTTTATATTCTACATATGAGTAGGATCAAATGATAACTATTTTAATCAACTCATGACCATTTCTGAGCAGTCAATTACTTATGGTTAGTGAAGTTATATATTCTCTTAGTACACTTTATTTCTATCAATCAATATTTGCCCAACAACTGTGGGGGGGTTACTTTGGCCTAAGTGATTTGGGATGTTACCTCATATGAGACTAAATATTTATATTGTAGAAAATGAAAGAACACACTTAAACAATAACAAAGCAAGTGTCCTTTGCAATGCAGGACTGGCATCTTGAGAAGACAGAGAAGGAAGATACTGAGGGGAAAGGTGATCAGAAAGCAGAAGTCTGAGAAGATGCTACTGCATCATAAAGCCTGCACGAAACCTAATAGCATTTGAGGAAGATTTGCCCCAAGCAGAGTCAAGGAGGCCAACTTGAAGGTAATGGTGAGCAATCATGTGGAGGTGGGAGTGGGTGGGAGCAGTGGAGATGGGGCTCAGTACGGGTGTAGAGACTTCCTCCTGTAGACCAGACAGCAGAGGGTCTATGGACAGAGGATCTTCTTTTGGGGAAGGCCAAAGGCAGGATTTGTGGCTCTGGCTCCAGTGTCTAAGATGTGGAGATGGGAAGACTTGAATTTAAAAATGCAGTTTTGAAATTTGCTATTCCTTTGTTGCAATGCAACAGGATTATTTTTGTAATGCAAAGATCTAAGTTTGACTCTCTTCTACTAAGACATTTTTAAGGACTTCTCTTTGTCACCAGCATGAATCCTATACTCTTTCTTTTGCAGATTCAGTCTCTTCTCTTGCCACTCCATCATATTCAATGACTTCCTATTTCTTCAGTATACCTTTTCTTCACTTTGTCTTTGCAAATGTTATTCCCTTCACTTGGAACCCTTGCCCTTCTTCTCTTCCTCACGTCCCACCTGCCTTCAAAGGCAAGAATTCCTCCTCAATGGAAAGTTTTCAGCTTCACCTGAAATTTCTGCCAGGAAACCTGATTCTCAAACTTCCAGGTACAGGTCCCTCCCGCACCCTGTTGTAACCCCCTGCTCATCCAGAGACCCTCCATCACAGGTGAGCTAGGACATTGCCTGCTAGTCAGCTCTGAGAGGTCAGTGATATCCCTTACCCACAGTACAGGGTGACAGTATCACTCAAAATGGGGTTCTCCCCAAGGCAGATTCAGCATCAACTGGGAACGTGTTAGAAAGGTGAACTCTCGGACCTTACCTGAGACCTACTGAATCAGAATCTCTGCAGAGGAGACCCAGGTATTCACAAACCCTCCAAATGATTCTGATGAATGCTAAACTTTGAGAAGCATGTAGTCAGGTGGTTGGCGAAGGCTAGATTGCCAAAAAATAATTACATAAATCTTGACTACACTGTTAATTAACTACATACTGTTTGCCAGGTTACTGAGTCTTGTGATTCTCATCTAGAATATGCTTCTTTCCTCTCATAGGTTTGGGAGGGGCAAATGTGATGACTTTGGAAAAACTTCTTAACAGTGTCTGACATAATAGTTTTTCTTTTCTCATTTCTTTCTTCATTCTTATGTGGAATTCAGCTGTTTGCCAGGGTGGTTTTCAAACTCTCAGTCTGTTTGTAGACCTACCATTGGGCAAGTCTGAAACACCCCTACCTGTGTCCACAGACCCAAAAAGGGAATAAGTAAAATGTCGACTGATAGATAAAGTGTTGTCAGAGAGTTTACAAATGTCCCATATGGTCCAGAATTTGCCTGATTTTTTTGGTTGGTCAGCTTATGTAATAGATATATTAACAAATGTAACAGGATATTGAATTATTTTTATTCCCAGCTTCAAACCTACAGGATAGTTAAGAACCATCACATTATTTTTAAAAAGATAAAGTTTGGTTATCAGTACATCTCAATGCCACATATCATGGCATTCAGTCTTACATTAAATTATTTCAACATTTGGGATATTATCACTCCTAGTTTTGTGGTTTTAAAATTCTTGTAATAAAATAAAACAGGATTTAAAAATTCCTTGGTTGTTTTCTTTGATCATGTCCAAACACATCCTACTGTGGTTTCTTAGTTCTTAATGATTTCAGTCAAGGTATAATTCTCCTTAAATTGTCATTACACTTTGAAGAAGGTTATAATTTCCTCCACGTGTATTTGAAATGGAATGGTCAGTTAAAGTACACACTAGCAAACTCCTTAATTGACTGGAGTTCTAAGAGATTTTTCAAAGGTATTTAGGGGATACTGAAATAAATGATGCTTGAATGGTAAAAAGCTCCTCAGTTCTTTTAAAATTCCATTTTAACTTAGACTGAGACCCATTCCATATGAAAAGCACTATTAAGAATGGAGTGTGGTCACTAAGGGTGTTTGTGGTCTTGGTCAAAGGGAAAGGATACATGGAATTAACACAAGCAGAGAGGGGGAGATGAATGAAGACAAAGGCATGGATGGTGCCTTATCTTGCACCCTGGCATCTCTTTAGAGCTAAATGTTTTCTATCTATATGAGATAGTAGCTATTGACTAAACTTGCTGTAGGAATCCTTTCACAATAAATGTAAGCCAAATTCTTATGCTGTATACCTTCAATGGAGGCACGCCCTGCCCTGGTGGTGTAGGAGTCTAGTCAGTTGTCTCCAACCAGCACAGTCCACATATATACCAAGGATCTTGGTTTGCTTCCCGGAGCCAGAGGGAACAACCAAACTTAACAACTAAATAAAAATAAAGTGCTTCTTCCTCCTCTCTTTAAAAAAGAATGGACAGAAGGTCTGTGGAGGAAACTTTGTCACTAGGTCTTGGGAACAACAGTCTCAGCAAACTGTCCCGTATCCAAGAATGACAGGCAACTTTCAAAGACACCTTCCTTCCAGAAACTATGCAAGTCTGAACAATGAGCATACTGGAGCTCAAATACCAGGGTGTATTCCTCCCAATTCTATGTTACATAAAACTTCCCTGACCTTTTGGGAGCTGGGGGGTGGGCGGGAAGAAACTTCAAATCACTAAGAGTGAATCTTCTGTGACCAAATGAAAACAGGACTTGGATGGAGTCAGTTACAATTTGATTTTTCCTGTTGAAGACTAAAGAAATGTACCATATTTCTAAGCAGGAGAATTTTTGGAATCAGAAGGAAGTTGACAACTTAAGTTAAAAGCCCTCTTTGATCTCTGCATTTTCTTACCTCTGAGAAAGATGTCAGAACCAAGCAGTGTGAGTAAGGCAGGTACTTTGTGGCTGGAAGAAGAACAGTGATGGAGGAAAATCCACAGTAATGGAAATTCTCCCACGTACACTTAATCGGGGCCTTCTGGGTTGCATGCTTTAAGAATGGAGGCACTGTGAAAAGACTAAGAGTCAAGAACACCATGGTTGATGGTTGACCAAAACGCACTCTACCTTGTCAGAGGCCTTATAGGTCATGGCTATGAGAACAAGTTGGGTTTAATCCTCGCTTCACCACTCTGTAGCTATGTGATCTGAGATACATTATTCTTCCTTTCTGTCCTTCAGTTCCATGTGTTGTATATGGAGATAGTAGAGTACCCTATAATATTATTGAGATGATTAAAAGAGCTAAATATTTATAACACTCAAAACATTTTTTTGATCAGGATTAGGGCTTAGTGAATATCAGTATCATCTTTATCATCACCATCACAGGACTATATTAGGTGATCAGGGAGCTACGGACTGGATCAGTTCGTTTAAGATCAGGTTTTTCTAAACATGTTTTAGCAGAAGAAATATTTCTTGTAAAGAGGAAAGCAGGCAAGAACGGAGAGAAGAAAGCAGCACTTTGTTTTTATTTATTTATTTATTTTGTTGTTTCTTTGAGTCCTGGGCTGTGAACTCCAGTCCTTGGGCTGTATGGGCACTGTTACCCAGGCATAGGCTTAATACCTGAACCACCAGGATGTGCCTCAGAAATAGTGTTTCAAATATAAACTTTAAAAGAAGCTAAGCATAGATGTGCTCATTAAATGTCTTTGATTTGTTGACTCAACTCGATAAGAAAATTGGTGAGCTCCCAATACAAAATAACTTTGTGAACTCACATTATAAAATAATAGTCCAGGAAAGAGAGTTGGATACAGAGACACAAACTTATCAGGAGTCTTTTTGTTTTTTGATCTCCTCTCTTTTTTTCCTCTTTCTATTCTATTCCCAGGATGTTCCACTTTACTTCATCCAATGATGTACTGCTAGCAGCTCCCAGAAAAATATACTAAATTTCAATCTAATTAAAAAAAACGAAAAAAGAAAAAAGGGAGCACCTTTTCCCCAACATTCTCTACAAATATTCTGATTCATTTTGATTGGCTGGCTTGGACCACATGCCTGAGCCTACACCAATCATAATGGCCAGAGGAATATGCTGCACTGATTGACTAATTGGGTCACATGTTCTGCCTTTCAGCCTGGGAAGAAGCCTCCTCGTGAGAACAGAAAAAAAGAAGAAGTTGAACATATTAGGCTTGATTTTCACCCAACTTCTTTAGCAGCTCCTTTTCAAAATCTCAGGTGTTCCTACTTTGAAACTCGCGGGACATGGGATCTCTAAAATTTGCAAGTTTATCAGGTTGCAAATCCTATCAAAATAACTACAATGGGAGTGGTCAGGAGCCAAAGGATTCCCCTGGTGGGGGGGTGTTCCACTGAGTCTCCCTTTATTCCTACCTCACAGAAAGCTACAGAATCTGCTGTCCTGTGAGACATTACCTTGTCTCTCTCTGTCCACATCAGTACTGCCTGTCATGGATCTGTATCTAGTAGGAGACAAGAGAATGGTCTAAGTTGGATTCTCTATTAAGCTGTGTGCAATGTGCCTCCTGTTCCAATTATTTATTACAGCCTCAAAACACAGTGGTTTAAAAATTGTTAATAATTTATTTAGCATCTCTCATGACTCTAGGGTCAATAAGTCTCCTCTGGCTTCCAGCTCTCAGTTTCACAGTGAGACTGAAGTTAGGACTAGCACTGTCTTGAGACTTCTTCCTCCATGTGTATGGCATTCCATGGGCTTGAACGATTAAATTTCTAGAGCTGGAATTGCTGGGACTCACTGGTCCTCCTTCTCTCTTATTCTTTCTTAATGGTCTCTCCATATGGCATCTCCAGCAGGGTATCCTCTGAGTGGTCGGATTTCTTACAGGGCAGCTGCAGACACCACAAATGAGTGTTTCACGAGAAACAGGACAGGAAGCTGTACGAATGAGCCTTTCAGACTTAGTGGTGGAAATGCATACTCTGCTCCACGGCACTCTTCAGATTGAGACAGTGTCAAAGACCACCCAATTTCAGGGCATGGAAACATAGAACCTCTTTGTTAGTGGAGAAGTGTTAAAGAATGCATAGCCCTTTTAAAACCATTGTACCTCCTGGGTACAGCTTGGGGTCCACCTAAGTGATGTGTGCTTTCCAGGTCTCCAAGGAACTGCTTCATATTTCTCCATTTGAAATCACATTTTTTAGAGATTATCCTTAGTCATGCTGTTTTGATTCTGTCCTGTCCTTGGTGGAAATAGTGAGATTATCAAGGGGTGGCAAGAAAAGTGGCTTCCTAAACAAGTGTGTGCCAGAAAAGAGACTTAGCTATTACACACAAAGGCAATGGTCTCCTTCAGGCACGTTATCCTATTTTGGATAATTGGAATTTCTTCTAATGCATGTGGAAGTATTGAATCCCTCACACCAATGCTGTTTGGGCTTTTGTTATGGAATGCAGCAAGAACCAGGAAAAAAACAGGCTCTTTTCCAGGTACTTATTAAAAGCAGCAAGGCACTCTAGAGGGACTGTGATATAATCTGATGTTATTTCCTAGAGTTTGATGATTTGGGGCGGGGGGAGATAATGCTATTTTTAAGGAGACCTCTGGCATTAATTGTAAACTTTAACATGACCTCCTATTCAGAAGAGGACTGCCTCCATGCTCTATGCTCTGCTCACTGCGAGTACCCCCTTCTGTGATTATCAAGCATCTAAGTAAAATCAGAAGGTAGGGAGAATGCAAAATGTGAATGCATCTACATGACTCCCCAGAAGAAACCACTTAAGAGAGGATTGTAGAAACCTGGTTCTTACATGTTTGCAAGGATGTTTAAGAAAGGGCCGCATAGGTGAAAATGTGAAGGTATTGTTAAAACAAATGTAGGTCTTTCATTTAATTTCCGACACCAAGTCCTACCTGAACTTCTTTCATAAGATTTTAAGTGCCTTCAAAATGATGAAGGATGAAATTTCCCATCACAGAATTATTATTAGGAGATAAGTTCTACCGAGTCGGTAAAATTTCAAAGCCAGTTAAGGTGGTCACCAGTCTTTTGCTCCTTTTTGTGTTAACATTCAGGTCAACAAAATACATTCTCTTCCTAGTGACTCTGATAGTAATACTTCTGGGATGCTGTGGTCAACTCTTCTGAAGGCTGGAGACACTGCCCAATTCACAGGAAAATATTTATTGTTGTGTGTTATCGAGTTGACAACCACATACTAAGAGTTGCTCTGGATACTTTGTTAGTGAAAATAAGTCATCCACAGCTGTGATGCACGGAAGTTATAGTTTAGCACCAGATCTTCATGGAAGAGCAGCATTATTCATTTGTATAGAAAAGCCAAGAAGGACACTAAATAAGAGATTTCTGCCCTTTATTTTCTCCTTTTCCCCCATTCCAAGACATTCTAGGGTAAGCACAAAGAACCCCAGAGGTGGCTGAGATAATAGCAAATGTTTTGGGGAGGGTCGAACCTATTAGTTACATTTCTCCAAGACAGAACATCACATTTATTTGTTCAAAGTGTTTATTGGTCATTTTTATTAATGTGAAATTTTGTTTCCTGGGACAGAGATGGGTTAGACTCATTCACTTGGGTGTAATGCTCAAGGTAAAAGACCAAGCTGTTGTTGCTGAGTGGAAAATTCAATGGTCTGCTAGAATACTGTACCCATTCAATCAACCAGTATTTTTAACATTCCCATAGGTCCTAGGGTAAGCATGACACGGTGACTCCCTTGTGAATTGTGTGTCTAGTGAGGGAGACAGATAACAAATGAGTGCAAGGAAATAAATGTTATGCTTGTAGAATAAGGAGGAGAATGGCAGAGGTAAGCAGTGTTTTAGATAAGATAAGCACAAGTGGGTTCTCTGAGGAGTTGAGACTTAAGCCAGACCTGAACAGTATATAAAAGTGAGTCATACAAGGGTCTAGAGCAAGAGACTTTCAGAAAGAGGGAATGGCTTAGGGTGAAGCAAGAGTCGAGTGCAAGAACAGGTCAAAATAGTGAGGGATGTGGAACTGGGTGACTTGCACACCCTCTTGGTGTTAAACCATCTGATAGTAGACTGCATCTGAGAAAGAAAGACTCAGGATGTACTCAGCTCAGAGCCAGAACACTGAGGAAAAACTGATAGCATGAAAACCGGATAAATTCACACATAGTTAAAGGGTGACCCTTGATAATTAGGTAAAACTGAACTGACTGCTAAGTCCCAGTTCCTGCTTTGAGGAATGTAGAGGCCCTGCAGCAGGAAGGTTCTAACATGTTCAGCTGTGGAGTACGCCAGTTTTCAGAACTGAGGGTCAGGAGACCTCATGCCATGCAGTGAAGGTGAGGAGTGCTTGCTTCCTACTTGGCTTAAGCTGTCATCCTGGAAATGGACTGGAAGACTGGACTCTTTATAAGCTTTCAACACAGTGTAAGGAAACCAAAAGATAATCATATATATATATATATATATATAGTTCTTCAGTAGGCAGATGAAAATAATCCAAAGTTCCCAAGTGTCACAGAGTAAGCAGAAATCCCAGCATCACTTGAGTTACATCCTTACCTGTACCCTGACACCAATTATCTTCTCCTTCTTGGCAACTGCGGTTGCTGCAGGGTTTGGTGATTTTGTTGGAGGAAATTGATGCGCACTCTAAATAGTAGGGACTATTAACCCAGAAAAGTCCTACTTGGTGCTCTCTGTGGGTGTGAATATTTTCAGATTTGTCTTCTTTTCTCGCATGCAATGGTCAAAGGGTAGAGTTGATTCTGTTTTCCATTGACGGTTCTTCCATCTTCCCTCCCAAGATTATGATGCCTTTTGCTTCAGCTCTGATACTCTGGTCTCTTGTCCCAAACAGGACTTTTCTTGAGATCACAGGTAGGGACTACTCCCTACTCTTTGCTGTTTTCAACTGTCTATATGGTTTGGCTCAATATCTTTTTCTACTGCTTCAGCAGACCCTGTTCTTTTTGGACTTTCCAGAATTAGAGAGGTTCCATTCTCCATTTTCAGGGACTGTGTCTTTTAGTAGCTCAGAAAAAAAGTAAAAAGACATTACTAACCTTTGAAGCCATGAACCTGTCTCTCATGATTTATTTTTATCTCCTGTGGTTCTCAAAACTCTTGTTACTCTGTCTATGGACTCTGATCAGCTTTACTTTATCTCCACATTCTAAGTCTTTAGTCAGACTTAGAGAAAAGTTATGACTTGGCAGACTAAACTGGTTCACCATTGCCACTTCTCTTTCATCCTAAGCACATAATTCCTCTGTAGTTATTTGTGGCCATGTGTCTGAATTCTACCAGTGGAATGTAGCCCATGAAAATTTCTCATGAGCTAATTTCTATTGTGTGTTTTGCCCCATATCCCAGAGATCAAAGGATTGTAAGACGCGGAGGCATGAGATGAGGGAATCTGGATTTCACCCATCAGGAGAATCCAATGAACCTTGTGTAAATAAGAAATACATTTGTATATTATTGGGTTACTGAAATTACAAAGGCTATGTGTTAGAGCAGCTAGCATTATTTACTTCAAGTCCTAGTGTTGATCACATCCCCTTCCTAAGGTACAATGCCACGCAGACACACACGTATTCTTCCAGACTCCCTCTGGATCACTAGACCACCTTGATGGGTCTTTGGCTTACTCCCCAAACTACTAGGTCTAATTAGGAACCCACCTAGAGGCCCCTCCTTCTTATACCAAATTGTTGATCGCTAATACTTGGCGAGCATTGGCTGAGTGCCAGATATTGTGCTAAGCAAAGACAGATTTACTGTGAAGCCAATAGGGCTTAAATTTGTGACCCTTTACATGTATGAACCATTTCCAAGGCCCTGGAAGGTGGCTTAGTATTTTCGCATGGTCATGCATTTTCAGGAAATTTGCAAATGTAAAATGTTGTTTTATTTAGTTTTTAATTTGTGGGACAGTATTTTTTATAGACTTCAGACACCATCAAACCTATATACATGATTGACATGCATTTTCCAATATTTTCAAAGCAAATAGGTACTCACTTTATAGGGAGGAAATTTGAGACCCAAGTTTGTTGCCCCCTGGCCTGTGGTTCACATGCAGAGGATGCAGGAAGGATGGAGTAGGACTGGCAATGTTTAACATGTTTTGCTTTGTCCCTCTGCCTGGTTGTGTGTGTGTGTGTGTGTGTGTGTGTGTGTGTGTGTGTGTTTCTTTTATTGTTTTCTTCTTTTAAAGAAAACAAAACAGGAAAGGAAAGGGAAAAATAAAATGATAAACCCCTCTATCACATGATCTCACTCCCACCCCCATCCCTCTGGTAACCTCAGTTTTGCTGCCAAGGTTCAGTAGTTTATTCTAATTTCATTCTACAAGTTCTTTTGCAGTGTTTCTCTGTATTCCAGATATAGGTGAGATCAACCAATGTTTATCTTTCTTCTTCTGACCTTTCTCACTCAGCAAAATATTCTCTAGTTCCCTGCATATAATCTGAAGGGCAATATTTTATCTTAATTTTTTTTTAATGACTTGAATGCTATACCATTGAGTATATATACCAGGTCTTTCCTATCTATTTATCCTAATTTCTTTAGTCCCAGATGGGCTGGAGAGTTTTTTCAAGACTGGGAGTTGATTTCATACAATAGGTAGTGCATGCAATTTAGCATCAGAAGATGTGAGTGTTAGGAAAAGGAAACCATAAGATGCAATGCCACAGATTTTGCCAAGAGCTTGCTGGAAGCAATTGGCTCAAACGACCAACAAGAGTTCTCAAAGGCAGTAGAATCTCTTCAAAGCTCATTACTGTTTCAGCTTCCTGAGGCTCACTTGGTGCAAAGAACTGGAAGAGGTGGAGGATAAACAGGCAGGCTTGGAAAGGGGGATTAAAATATACACATCCAGATGCACCGGCAGGGTCAGCGATGCCTCCAGGCTGTGGGCGCAAACCCAGCTGTTACTGTGTGCTGGTTTTATCCTCGACTCATATACCAGCTGCTGGAGTTTTATTTCCTTGTTGACTTTTTTGCTGCCACCTGGGGAGTCTTGGTAACTGTCAACAAAGATTTAGATCACTAATAAAGTGTCAGGCGCCAATACAGTTGACTCTGTGCAGGTACTAACAGCAAATAACCTGCAGATGGGCACCTGGCTGGGGGACCCAGACACATGGGCTGGTGGAGGAGAGAAGGAGGCCAGGAGCAAGGAGGTGACATGAGAGAGAAAGGGACTGATCGCCAAAGCCCCCAGGCTTAGAGGACAAGGATTAGGTACTTGTAGTAGCTGTTGGATGGGCAGATGCTAAGGGTTCACAGAGCCCCTGCCCCTCCCCCACCCCCAGCACCCCTAAGAATTGCCCTCAAGTGATGCCTAGGAAGTTATACCCTTATACCTCCCACCAGAAGTCTACAGCAAAGACTGTCTGATACAGGGTTACAAAAGTGCAGTTCCTTTGCCTTAAGGTGGAGACAGCTTTGTCACCATTGTGACTTATGCTCCCTAACTTTCCACAGTTCAGGCCAAGTTTAAATTTCATCTGAGATCACATCTCTGCTTGTCTTCTTCCCCTATCCTGTTTTCTGTTTTCTAGAGAGTCCTCCCTCAACACACGATAGGCTCCTGATTTTCCCTGTCTTGAACCTTGCTCCTGGGGAAACCCACTGAAGATGCATTAAGGATTTTAGGCCCCATTGTCATAGCTAAGTCTGGCAGGAAATGGGCAGGGCTTTGAAGCAAGAAGCTGTCAGAGATGTGGATTCAAGGCAAATCCTCCAGCTCTTTGTGACTGTGGGGGATGTCAGGTAGAGACTGAAGATGTTTGAGGGGCAGGCCTCAGCTCCCAGAGAAAATGAGTGGATGGATGGATGTCAGCGGCTTAACCAGGAAATTACAAGGAAAGTACTCAATAAGAAAACCAAAGACAAAGCCAGTGTCAGAGCCTGAGTCTGCAAACATGGGGGCAGGAAATGCTATGATTTATAGGACATATCGGGGCTTGGGAGTCTTGTCTGACTCACCAAACCCTTAGTCTATTGGTGGCAAGACCTAGCCATATAGTAGTCATGTGAATCTGAGCAAGTTAATTGTCCTTTCTAAATCTTGATTTCTTCATCTGTAAAATGACTTAGAGCATATCCTCAAGAAATAAAAACTTTGATCATATAAATATCATTCTAATCTACAGTAGATGATGGAAATTTTGCCTGCCATAGGGTGGGCCTAGATTTCTACATAGGGCCCTTCTGTAGATTCAGATTTCTAAAAAAAAAAAAAACAAACAAACAGCAAAACTATAGGCTAAAATAGGGGCTGAGATGATGGCAGACTCTCCTGAAAGGCCACAGCAATGCTTGTGTGGCCCCCATACTATTGCATCTTGAAGCCCAGAAGCCCTGAGTTGATGTTGTGCATCTTTGGAGCTAGTCTTAAGGGGGATAGAGAGAAGGCGCAGGGGAAGAAGAGTAAGAGGAGATATAAGCCAAGAATTCTCCACATTTTAGCATCATTAATCCAGAATTGGACCCAAGAGAATCTGCTGAGGACGGAAAGTTGGCTGATCAATCGTTATTGACCCCAAGTCTGAAATTGCAAAAGAGTTTTCCTCTAGTTTGGCAGACGCTACATTCCCAGTGCCAGATTCCCAGTGCCTAAATCAAACTGGAAACTCCCAAAGACAAAACAGCAGGAATCCTGAGTCACTCAAATGTTCCTTCCATTCAAACTCTCCCTATGCTTTTAGTACAGAGCTGTATGGTCCTTATTTTTGGAGATGGTTCCAAGAAGTAGACCTTAAGATGAGAATTTATGTGCAACTATATGTTTGTTGAGGAAGTTCTTTTGGCAAAAACAATTCAGAAATCAGACCAGAGAAGGGAAGGAGCTAAGCAGAGTTCCAGTCTTAGCCCGATCCCACAGGGGAGATTAGAGAGTATAAATAACACCACAGATTTTTGTCTAATTCCAAGGCAAAGGAGCTGGGGTTTCATTTTTCCATCCCAGTCAATCCTTGGATAAGGGACACTCTTGAGGACACAAAATCCCAGGAACTTCTGTCTCCAAGTATCGACCTCAGTAGACCAAGGGTGGTTCTCCATAAAACATCAGGAGGTGGGCGAATGCTTAGAAGGCAAAGAAAGGCATACTGCAAAGGTCCAAAGGATTCAAGGGAATCTGAGTGTAATGCCCACAGATATGCTACAATACTTGATTGTTTTTAAGGGACTGGAAAAGGCTAGTCATTTCTACAAATAAGGGTTTATTCTGTATGTGTCAGTGATATAAAATGAGAAAGGCATAGGATTTATCATTAGAAGATGTGAATTTTGTCCTGTCTCTGACTCATGCAAACCTTGTGATCTTAAATGGGTCATTCAAGTATCCTGGGCCTCAGTTCTGACATCTATAAATTGGGTTTATTATTTTTAAGTTTTAAATATTCATTGAAAATTGTGTTGGCACCACAGTTTTTGTTTTGTTTTGTCTTTTTGTTTAAGGTACTGTCAGGGATGAAGGTAAGTAGGCAGGCAGGAAGAGAGAGGAAGAAGGAGAATTCATTCATTTATTTATTTTTCCGTTCATAATCTTGTCTGTTCCCCTCACCACCAGGATAAGAAGAACCCAGGTCTTTGGGATGTACGTGGACTGTGCTCAGCCAGAGGCAGCGAACCTAACTGCTACTCCACCAGGGCACATCTGGCTCCACAGGATTTTTATATAAATGCCTTAATACCTTGAATAAGATTTTTCTATTTTTTCTTGTAATTTTGGCACTTTTTATTTTTCAAGTCATTGAGCTAGCTGTTCAAATATAAGACTGTTTACTTTATCATTGTGATGTCTCTTTTCATGCTTTCTTGGCTGAATTTGATTTCATCAGACATTAATACCGCTGTATTAGCTTTCTTTTATTTAGTTTCTCTTAATTTTCAACCTTTCTAGATGATGATGTTTTAGGTGTGTCTATTGCAAACCATACGTGGTTTGTTCTTTTAAAGCTGCTCTGATAATTTTGTTCTTATAGGAACCTTGAATTCCTTTATATTTGATTACTTCTCTATTTAGACTTAGTTGTATGATTTTATTTTGTTATGATTTTCATTTGCTTCTTTTGCCACCTTTCTGTGTGATTGATAGTTTCAAACTTTAATGTTTTTATATAAAAGAAGAAAATTTTAGCAAAGTTTAAACTATTCTGTATCTTTATTCTCCTCCCAAGTAACTCAAGAGCTTAGTATGCTTTTATTACTTGCTTAATATCCTCCCCACCTATTTTTTCTTTGGTATTAATTGAATCTTACCTAGTTGTGAGAAAAATATAATTTTTTGAGTCAATAGTAAATTGAATTTACCAGCATATTTTACCAAACTCTTTAATAACTCATTTCTGTATTTCACTCAATGCATTTCTTTTTCTCAGAGTGTTTCCTTTGTCTGCCTAAAATACAGTCTTTAGTAATTATTTCAGTGACGATTTGTGGGCTATAATCTCTTGTTATTTTTATCTCGCCTAGAGAGAATTCATTTCCAGTTCTTGACTTTGTTGCTCTCATTATTAGTGTTATTTCCTTACATGTTTTGGAATTTTACTGCTAAGTCTCTCTCTCTCTTTCTTTTTCCCCAGAACTCCTGTCTCACAGTTTTACAGGTTTACATTTGATCTCTTCTTCCAGTTCTTCCCAAGAACATTCAGTCCGAATGCAGGGCTTGTACTGGGTAGCATGGGACTCCCAAATTACACTGATATTGGAGTTTTACATAGTCAGCTTCCAAGTTAGCAGATACCTAAGCCTAAGTTCAGGATAAATGACTTTATTTCTCCCAGCTTCCTTGCTACACAGCTTTATATAAATAGTAACTCCAACAGTGATTTTAAGAGGTTATATCAGCCTCCTTACTTCTGATTATAAACAGTTAATTTGAAGAGTGAGTTTCTTACTTCTCATGGGATATTTTCAGTTCTATTATTCCGCAGGAACACAGATATCTTCATTTTCTTCTGAATCTGGAGTTAAAGGAGTCTGCTAACTCAATCCCAGCCACTCCTCCGTGTTTACTTCATTTCTGGTTTTCAGAGGTGTTTATATCAATTTTTAGAATAGTTACATAACTTTTTTTTTCTACGTGAGAACTCACAGAAGCTTTATTAATAATAACAAAAAAATTATAAAGAACCCCCGAAAGATGACAGGATAAACATAGTATAATTGTACATGATATACTGTTCAATAATAAAAAGGAATGATCCATCAATAAATGCAACAGCTTGGGTATATTTCAAGATCATTATGCTGAACAAAAGAAACCAGGTCAAAAAATATGTATTACTTATGTATCAAAGTGCAGATAAAAACAATCTAATTTATAGATGAATGGTTCCCTGAGGATGAAGGTTAGTCATTGGAATCCAACACGAGGAGTGAAAGCCCAGTGGATCTTTCTGGAGTACAGGGAACTTCCTTATCTTTACTGTGGTGGTTGGACACATAGCAGAACATTTTATGATATAGAAATGATACTTCATAATTGGTAGAGCATCATGATTAAAATCATCATTATTTTTAAATCTTATGTTCTCATATTTAGGTGCCACATATTGTATCAGTCAGTTATTGATGTTTAATAAACCACTCCTGAATAAACAGAGTGGTTTACTACAAGAGTGAATTGTTCTCACTCATGTGTCTGGGGTTTGGCTAATCTGAGATGGGTTCAGATGGGCAACTCTACTTCATTCTGCAGGAAGTGAAGGGACAAAAGTTCTGGCTTCTTTAACTCTTGCTATTCGGTCTCCTCGTGGTGCCCTGCTCCCTATTAGCCAAAGGACTATGGGTACCATTGATGTGTTCATAAATGACAGCCCCCTGGAGTTCAGGCACAGAGCTGGGAAGTAAAGATGAGTGAGGCACAGTTGCCCAAGGGAAGTCCTGAGCAACTGGCAAATCACTGGGAGAAAGAGGGCATGCACAGACAGAGTCAAGACTCAAGTCTCAGAAAGGTGGGATTATCCATGACGGATTTTAGGAAAATCATTCTTTGGAAATTAGCAACTGTTGACTCAGATGGGGGAGACAGAAGTAGAGGGGAGATCTCCAAGTCAGGGGAATCCTGTCACCTTTGAATTCTTTGAATTCTTGTCTTGCACGCAAAGAAATATAGCACACTTTAGACTTTTATTGCTTTTTATGCTCTTATAATCCAGTCTTTTGTACTGAAAAGAATGAGAGGGCAATTTCTTTATTCAGTGGACACTGGAGAGGCAATCAGAAAAACTCTTGAGTTCCAGCTCTGCCCAGCCATATTCTGTGACAGGATATTGTTCTTGGACAGCTCATAGATGTCCTGAGTCTCAAGTTTCCTCCTGCAGGAAATGAGGAGATGGAGTCAAATACTGCCACAAGTCTGAACCATATTTATGATTTATGGATGGGTGGATGGCACTTGAGAGTTTTTTGCAAGTCCCCCACCCACATCGTGTCCCTGGATTCTCAAGCCAGGTCCACAATTTTCATAACCTGCTCCTCAGCCACCTGAGCCAGAGAGAGGAACTTCTTTTTTTTCATTAAAAATTACTCAGCACTGACTTATCAGCTCCTCATCTCTTAACTGAATCTCTCAAACTAATGAGAATCTTGGAAAAAAAAAAAAAAAAAAAAAAACGAAACTATATTTTCTATCTTATTTCTAATTCTGAAGTCCGTCCATTTTCTTCCATGCCTCTCAGGCAACGAAGAGCCAGCCCTGCCCGACAGCCACCCAAGGCAAAACCTGGTTTGACAATGGCAAATGAAAAAGCCAGAAGCCTGCAAATAGAGATTTGTAACAAGTATACTGATTTCCTGGCCTCACGGACATGCCCGTAATTATCTAGAATTATGCATAATTTACCCACTTCCATTTTTTAAGAAATTGGTGGCTTTTAGGTCAGAATTTGACAATTTATCATTTTTTTTTCTGTAAAAATAAATTGGGGGCATCTGGGGCTAGCGTCTTGCATGCGTACCGTTGGGGCCATAGATACAAAGCTGCCTCCTATTTATAACTGAACAAGCTTAATTGTTGCTTTCAATCTAAATAGAAAGGCTCTGTTTACGGCTGCTTTTAATTGTAGCAAGCTGGTGAAAAATTGTGCCAGGCCTCGTTAGTAAAGGCAACTCAATAAAAGCATTTTGTCAATCGATTATTACTGCCACCGTGAAAACCAGGCACCACATTCAAATAGAAAGCAAGCCACAGAGCAAGCACCCATCTTCCTTTGATGGGTGCAGCACAGTGCTTTAATGTGTTCTTTATTCTTCTCTTTTTTCCCTGTTTCCATAGAATGTTAGAGCTGGTAAGGGCATTGTGCATCAGCTTAATCTCTAGCCTTCATTTTATAGATGGAAATCTGAGTTACCTGTGCAGGGCTGTGGCGCATTGTGTCTCTAGTTAGAAAAACCTGGGAATGTGGCAAGTCTCCCTTCTCTCTGTGTATGCTTAGCTTGAAGAGGATTATGGTGCACACCAAATCTTTATTTGGAGGATTCCTATTTGATAAAGTTCCTCTCAAAAGTTTTCCACCAAATGTGCCATTTTATCTCCAGTCCCTGGGAACTGGATAATCAGGTATAAGGATCCCAAGCTAATCAGAACAAGATCGAATACCCAACAGTTTTTGATGAGAAAATTCCAGAAGGACATTCTTGGTGTGGGGGTAGGGGTGAGGGGAGGATTTTTTCTAAAATGACCGTGGCCGTATTCCAGCATCAGATGCTCTCCCAGAGTCTTGCCAGTGTCTCTCCCCTTCCCTTGAACCTGGGCAGCCTCAATGAGTACCCTGAAGTGTAAAATGCAACGGAAGTGATTTTCAGTGGCTTTTAAAGCTAGGTCCTAAAAGGCATCCTGTTCCTACTTTCTTGCAGGATGTTTTCCCTGGAACACAGTCACTAGCCTCTGAGGAAGCCCAGGCCACTTGGAGAGAATCCCTGTGTCCTAGTCTCTTATATGGACATGGTTCGCATTGCATTGCCTTTCATCCTAATCATTTCATTTTCCTGTTTTTTTTTTTTTTTTTTTGAATGATTTCATGAGATGTGCATGTAACATTGGAACCAAAATAGATTACAAAGTATTAGCAGCTGTTTGCTTTACCTTAAAATGATAAGAAATGACCATCTATTCAGGGTCATCTGATTGGACTTCTGAATGAATCAATCAAAAAGTAAGATTGCCCAATGCTTTTTCATTTTCCTCTTTAAAAGCCCATTTCCATATCACCTCACACCTGCGAGAACAGCTAGTCTCTGTAAATCTGGAAACAATAGATGTTAACAAGGATGTGGAGAAAAGTTTACATTGTGGCGGGAGGGTGAATTGATAACAGCCGTTAAGGAAAGCAGTATGGAGATTCTGCATATGTTTCAATGTTCCGTTTCACTGTAACACACCACACCTACCACCAAATTACCCACAGTCTCCACTACTATGTACTGGCCTTCCTCCACCACTGGCTCCCACCCCCACCGCCCTCCTCACTGCTAACCTGAGTTCTCTTGTCAATGTCCAAGAGTTAGTTTTTTGTTTTTGTTTTTGGTCTGTTTGTTGTCTTTGTTTCTTTATATTCCACATAATGAGTGAGATCATTCAGTATTTTTCTTTTCTGCTTCTGATCTTACTTCACTGAGCATAATCCCCTCTAGTTCCATTCTTGTAGCAAATATCAGGGTATCGTCTTTTTCAGGTCTGTGTAGTATTCTGTTGTGTACGTATACAACATCTACTTTATCCATTCCTCTACTGATGGGCACTTCGGTAGTTTCCAACTCTTGGCTATTATGAATAGTGTTAAATAAACATGGGGGTGCAATTGTAAATTGGGAGGCAGATACAATTCAACCCATAGTAAGGTTATATGAGAAATGATTTAGTGCATGTTAAGGAATTTTTTAATCTCTTTTTCAGTAGTAGCAATAGATACAGTGGCAGTAGTATTTGATTTAACGGTCGCATCACTAGCAGAAATAATAGCAGTGCTAAAAGAAAAGAAGAGGCCCTTATGAGAGGAAAAGACTAAGATATGCTTTAAAGAGAAAGCTGGAGAATAGTATTTGTATTACAAAATTCTAGGTCCTATGACTATAGCACATCCTATCAAAATGTAGTGGCTTTAACCAACACTTATTTCTTCACAAGTCTGCAGCATCAACAGGACCAAACACAGGGAGCTCAGTTAACTGCATTTATCATCCGCTCATGTCTCTCAAAGTCTTACTTATGCGTTGGTTCCAGCAATCAGCTGGGGACTCCACTGAACTCCTACAAGGATTTGAATCAAGTGTAGGCAAACTTACCTCCTTTCATGTCCTTTTCTCCTCCTCTCTTCATAATTTTCTTCAATATTTCCTCTACGTACATTTAGAATCACATCCGATTGTGTTCTAATTTTTGCTTCTACTGATAAAAGTAATATAGAAGTCTCAGGAGGAGAAGGGAAGTCTACTGTATTTATTCATAATTTTCACTGCCGTGTTCTTTCCTCCCTGTCTCTGGACTCCTTTTTACTGTTTTCTCTTTGTACAGTATGTCTGCTGGTGATAAATTTTCTTTGTTTTCCTTCTTCTGAGACTATCTTGATTTCCTTTTCATTTCCAGAGGATAGATTCACCTGATCTATGATTTTGAATTCTTTTCTCTCTGCACCTGAAAAATGTTGGACACAACTCCCTTCTGACCTCTCTGGTTTCCAGCGAGAAGTCACTTTCTCATTGCTTTTCTCCTCTAGGTAAGTTGATATTTCTTTCTCACTGCTTTCAATATTTTCTTTGTCTTAAGAATTCTGTGGGTTTATCTTGCTTAAAGTTTTCTCAGCTTCCTCAGTCTGTAGGTTTGGGTCTTTGGCTAAATTTGGAAATTTTTCAGTCATTTTTCATTCAAGTGTTTTTCAACCTTGCCCCCTTTCTCCTCTCTGTCATGGATTCTGATGATATGAATGTAACGCTTTGTTAAAGTTCCACAGGTCCCTGAGTGTCATTGTGATTATTTCCAGTCTGTTTTACCTCTGTTGTTCAGGCTGAATAATTTCTATTATTTTATCTTCCAGTTTTCTGGTTTCTTGGTCTCCTCATTCAACTGTTGAGTCCATCCATTCAATGTTTTGTTTTAATTATTGTCTTTTTTGGTTCTAATATTTCCATTTGATTCTTAATGTATTTTCTACTTATTTGCTGAGATTTTCACCAGGCATCTCACCAGTTTCAAATATATTCTAATTGCTGTGGAAATTCTTAATGATTGCGGCTTTAAACTTTCTGTCAAATACTTTCAAAATTCCTGTCATCTCAGTGTTGTCTTCAAGATTTCTTGCTATATTATGTCCTGTATGCTAAGTGCTTTTCTCTAAGTATATGAAACACACAAGAAACCTAGAATAAGATTTTTTCTGTATTATATCTGGGGGACTTGATTTGACTACAGTATTTTGGAACTGAATTCCATTGCTTTGCAGCTGTTGCATATTTGCACAGAGCACAGCGTTCTCTGCTTTTTACAGGACATGACATGGAGCTGCCGGACGGACAAAGAGAAAGAAGCAGAGATAGTGCACCTCAGCTTCTTGTCTAATGGAGACTTAGCACCTTGTGAACAATTTAATAATAGCTGCATATGTGTGAAAGACCTTTTTATCTTTCATCTTGCACTTCCAATGTTTATTTATATGACGTTTACCCAAAGAGCTTTAAATAATGAACAGAAAAATATTGAATTGGCAAGTCTCCAAAACAGAGCATTTGGGAAGCTGAGTCTAAATGTCAAAAATGACATTTGTAAAGGAAAACTATCAAAAAAATTGTATAACAAAGATATTTCTGTATCAGCAATATTTTTTAAGGTGTTTTTTTTTTTTTTGAAAGGAAAGGTACAGACAAGAATGAAGGCAGGCAGGCAGGCAAGCAGAAAGAGAGGAGGAAGAAGCATTTTATTTTTATTTAGTTGTTTATCTTGCTCCTACCCCTACCCTCTTCCTGGCTGGTAACCTTACTTCTGTTGTTAGTGCCCAAGGGTTATCATTTGCTTTGTTTTATCTGTTTGCTTGCTTTGTTTCTTTATCGTCTACATATGAGTGAGATCAGTATGTCTTTCCTTTTAAGCATATTTCACTGAGCAGAATTTCCTCTAGTTCCATCCATGTTGTTGCAAATGTCAGAACTGCTTTTTTTGTATAACTGAGTAAGTACTTCATCATGTATGTGTATATGTGTGTGTGTGTGTGTGTGTGTGTGTGTGTATAGATACAGATATCTCACATCTTCTTTACCCAGTCCACTTAGGCTACACCATTTCTTGGGATCATAAATAGTGCTTCAATAAACATAGGTGTGCATCTATCCTTTCAAATTACTGTTTTCATCTTCTTCAGATACCTAGAAGTGAAATTGCTGAATCATGTGGCAGTTCTACGTTTACACTTTTGAGAACACTCCATACTGTTTCCACAGTGGCTGTACCAATTACATCCCCGCCAACAGCGTACAAGGGTTTCCTTTTCGTCACATCCTCACCAACCCTTATTGTTTCTAGTCTTTTCAACAGTAGGCTAGTCTCACAGGTGTGAGGTGATATCTCATTGGGCTCTGATGTGAATTTCCCTAATAATAACTGATGAGTTGTTTTTTTGTTTTTTTTTTCCATGTGACTGTTGACTGTAAATCTTTGGAGAAGTATCTATTCAAATCTTCTGCCTATTTTTTTGATTGGGCTGTTTCGTTGGTTGAGCTCCATGTGTTGTTTATATGCTTTAGATATTAATCTCTTGTCAGATTCTGATGTGCAAATATCTTTTCTCATATTGTTGGCTCTCATTTCATTCTGATGGTAGATTTTTGTTTTTTTGCTGTGCAGAATCTTTTTGGTTTGATGTAGTAGCTCTTGCTGATTTTTGTTTTTGTGTCCCTTGCAGCTATGACCCTCGCTTTCAGCCTCATCCTCATAGCCTGTTTCCACTTCTACCACCAAGGATAAATCTCTGCTGTTAATTTATATTGTATCCTTTTGGCCCAGTTCTCATACATTTCAAAGACATTTCTGGGAAGGGAAAGTTTCTCTTTCTATAAATCCCACTCCTTGGAGAATGGCACCGACACTGCCCCTACACTTGGTCTGCCCATCATGGTTTGGGATGGTGTCACCAAGGTGCAAACTTGGGCAGAGCAGTGGCTTGGCAGAGATAACGTGACCCACCACCAGTTCGGGCTGGCACAATTGTCAGCTGCTAAGGAGTAAATTCTAAGGATAGTGGGAACATGGCCTGGCACTCCATTTCCTGGGCTGCTGGATAACTTGATATGATGCCACCTAGTGTCCCAGCCTTTACCAGCAAGAGAACTGAGGCATCACCTAAAATAAAGCAACAACCTCATTAAAAAAAAAAAAAAAGATGTTTTGATTAAAATGAAGCCTGAGACTTGTTCTTTTTTTAAAATCACCATTGCCCTGCAGGATATACTGTATCTATAGGTAGCTTATCTATATGTCCCTTCCCCTTACCTCTCCAGGGGCCAGGCCACCAACTGCCAGGACCTGTATTTCTTTGCCAACGACTTGCCTTACCTGCAGGAACTACGTTGTCAGTGCAGGAGGCTGAAGTGATGGGGAATTAGTGTCCTCTAGAAGCATCTCTCAGAAAATGACTGCTATGAATTGATGATAAATATCCCAACTCCCTTCCTCAGGTCGAATTTTTTTTTTTTTTTTTAAGGGCTGGTGTGCCCTGGTGGAGCTGCAGTTAGGTCAATTGCCTCCAAAGGGCACAGGCCATGTACTCCAAATCCAAGGGGAAAACAAGGAGTGTGAACAACTAAAATGGAAATCGACTAAAATGTTTCTTCCCCCTTTCTCTTCCTGCCTGTCTGCCTCTGAGCCTAAATTCCTGCCTGCACCTTCTTAAAACAAAAACAAAATAACCCAGCATGTGCCCATCACTTAGGGTTTCCTGGTAGAAGGTAGAATTAAACTCCAATTCATCCTAAGTGCTCTTTAGCTGCATTATACACACTTCATTTCCCTCTGTCTCCCAATCCCCCACTCCTCTGCCAGTATTTCCTTAATTTCCCAAGTAACCAAATGAGTCATTTGCTTTGGAATTTGCCTCAGGACCTCTCAAACTAAGAAAACTGACAGATTGAAAAAGTCCACAAATCTCCCCCACCCCCACCTCTCTCTACATTTACACTGTGAGGTTGCAGCTCCTTCCATCAAGGAGTGGGCTGGACTTGGGTGGTGCTTTGACCAGTAAAATATGGCAGAAGCTTTGGCTTGTGATGTACAAGCCTAGACCTCAAGTGAGTACATACTACTGCTTTTTCTCAAAGGCTCCTGTGCAGTAATAAATGGTTGCTCTTCAAGCCAATGAGTGATTTGTCACACGTCGGAAACTGTCGGAAACCGTCGGAAACCGTCAGAAACCAAGCCATCCTTATATAAGGACCATCTCAGGCACAGAGAGGTTAATTGACCTTCTCAGAGCTGCCCAGCAGAAGGTGGGTGTCAGTTACTGACAACCTCCTGGTTTATTACTTTGCTCTGGGGCCTTCGTGCTGAATCACCTTGTCTGAGCTTGTCTGCTAGCTGCTGCGATTTCTCTCCACCACAGCTGCCAGCCTGGCTGCTGTTTTTTTTCCAAAGCCCCGTTTTCATAGAGCAGTGAGGTAGGAAGCCACTGTGTTTTCACAGATTGTGCTGATGACATATGTGTCTAAAAGGGATTCAAGCGCCTGCAAAGCTGGTTCAAGATGGAGAGCTCCCCACATGTACTGCGGTTGCTACATGCGGAGAAGTTACGGGATTCGGAGGCTGCAGATGCAGAGTAAACAACATTGAATAAAGTGAGTCACATGTTTAATCTTGGCTTTGCCTCTGCTCCCCCCTTTCAGTGTAAAAATCAGGATTCAAATACTGAGTAGATTTCATGCAAATTCAAAGCCAAAGAGCTTGGGGTTAAATGTCTAATTTAAGGACATTCTTGTAGTCTAAGACAGTGGTTTGTAAAGTGGGATCCCAGTACCTGCAAAGTCAGCATCATCTGGGGACTTATTAAAAAGGCAGATCCTGACAGGCCCTGGTGGAGTAGAGGTTGGGCACAGTCTAAGAACATCCCAAAGGCCAGGGTTCATGTCCCGAGGTCGGCAGGAATAACCAGTATCAACAACTAAATAGAATACAGTAATTCCTCCCTTCCTGCCTGGGAGGAAGGAAGGCCTGATTCTCAGGCTCCTTCCCAGACCCTCTGAATCAGAATCTTTTGGGGCGGGACCCAGTCATCTGGTTCAACAAGCCCTCCAGGGGATTTGAAGACCAACTCATGTTTGAAAATCACTGATGTTGGGCCACATTATTCTAAATGTGGTTCAAGGCATTAGCATTATCTGGAAGCTGGTTAAAGAAGCAGAAGATTGGCACCACCTGAATCAGAATCTTCATCCAACAAGATCCCCCACAGGATTTGAGTGCCCATCAAAGTCAAAAAGCCCTAGGTATAGATTCCTAGTTCCTAACCATGAAGGTTGTCATTCACTAAATCTGAGATAAGCATCTAAAAAACTCCCAATTTTGCTGATGGGGCAGATGCAGCCACCACACTTTGAGTAACAAGGTCTACTTTTTAGGCCAGGCTTTGAATCTTAGCCATAGGAGAGTGTCAGGTCCGAGTTGGCTGGAGCTGCTCTGTACAGATGGGCAGGCTGTGCACTGCCCAATTGTAAGAGGTGCCAGTCACATACACTATGAGTCAAGAACCTGAACCCCTAAAACTAAGTAAAATAAGAGGCAAGGACGGGATAAAGAGTGAGGTTTAAAGAATCAGAACTGGACTTCAATCCTGCCATTTAAATAGATATGTGATCTCGAGAAATATATTTATGTCTGAGTCTCAATTTCCCTGTCTGTATAATGAAGATTATATCTCCTTCATGATGTGAGATACTCAATGATCAGCACGTAACACAAGCCAGCAAATACTTGTTCTTTTCCTTTCAGCTAAGGGAATAGCAAGTGTTTTCAGACTAGTAGACTCCTTCTCCTCCTTCCGTCTCATCCTGGCCAGTGACTTAATTGCCTGGTTTGGGCTAAAGGCCAGGTGAGTATGATGGGTTTTTTCTTTAGAGCTCCCAGGGGTCAGCTGAAGGTGATCCAGCAATAACACAGGCTGTTTATATCAGGAAAGCTTCCCATGGGTTTGTACAAATCGATTCATAAAAATGACCAACGTAGCCAATTTCAAGCTGCAAACTGGGTCCACCTCCCTACCAAAGTCACAAAGACAGCAGCAGCCTCTGGCCGTGCCAAGGCTCTGGGCTATGCCCCAGGGCCTTTCAGGCAGAGGCTTTGCAAGGGCACCTTGTCCCATCAGGCCACATAAAGGTCCCAGTTAAGCCCTTCTGGAGCTTTTGTTAGACAAAGACAGTCAGGAACAACTTGCAACAAACCTGAAGATCCATTTTAGAAAGTATGTGACCAAGTGAGTGGGGAGACACTCGGGGTACAGGGTAGGTAGCCAAAATACTTTCAAAGCTCATTAAAACACGAACCAACCAGAAGAAGCTTAAGAGGTCAGATGAACCTTGATGATGTCAGAAACGAGACACCCCTAAATTTGCCTTTTGATTTTTTTGCATTTTAGGAGAAGCAAAAGAAAAAGATTTTCCCTCCTGTCCTTTTAAATTCAGAACTGGTCAAGTTTTCAGAAAGGTGGAAGGGCCGGGGAGTTCAGGTGGGAGTTCAGCCTAAAAATGACCACTAGAGGGCGTCAGAGATCCAGGGAAACTGTTGCGTTTCCCAGGCAACGCCTGGGTCCTGCCTGGTCTGGTTTGGGTGGGGTGGAAGGTGCATTGATTCCAGAGAAACTTCTCAGCTGCTCCTCACCTTTCCATGAGGAACAGCCAGCTCTATTGGGGAAGTTAGGTAATACTGACCAATTTTTTTTTTTTTTACTGATAAATGATTTCTGCCCTGTCCTAGGGTGAAAGTAAAGATGAGAATGAAGGACTTTTGTAAGAGAGGCTCAAACTGGAAAGAAAGCTGGTGTTAGGGCTCAATGTTGGTATCAAGCACAGGTTTGGAAGGTATGGACTTTAATACTCCATGGCTTCCATGTGCAGCCCCAATGAACATAAAATCAAAGTACAGCAGCATCTTGTTATGCAAATACAGCTTTGAGCACAGCCCCTTCGGATGACTAGATTGACATGTGTTAATCCCTCCTGTAGAGAAATTGCTGGTCTGTCAGCCTCTGTATAGGGAACAGATTCTTTGTCCTTGTTCTCATGCCGACACTGCCCTTCCAGGAAGGCATTCCAACAGATGGAATGCCAGTATGACCTGCTGCCCCCAGCCTACCTCCTGCCCCAACATTGCTGCAACAACTTCTGTGTCAGAAAGGTGCGAGGTAGGAAAGAGGGGACCCCTAGTGTGGGAGAAGGGTCACCTAGTTCATTAGTTGGCACAGTAGAGCTGAGTCCTAGATGACTTATAAATATGGTCTCCTCCTCTGGAAAAGGAAAAAAAATTGAGTTTCAGTTTATTTCCTTGATTGTGGGAGACAGATGGATTAAATAAATGAGATGAAACATTAAATCAAGCAACACAAGGCTGTTTTCCTTTCTAATAGAAAGTTCCTCTTCAGAGGCTAAAGACCTAGTGAGCCTCTCCTTGTTTCCCACACGTAAAAGGAAGACATCTTGCCTGTGTGTCTCGCTATTGATGGATCACCATGGACAGCCCCTCTGACTCTTCTCTGCAGGTGGTGAGCTGGTCACATCAGTCCTGCAGTAGATATACCTTCATCTTGTCACTTTTGCTCCTTAGCTCTCATCACATCAAGTACCAGCATGGGACTGGCTTCCAAGGACAGGCCATGCGTTCACCTAACACCTTTTACTCTTGTCATAATGGTCATCACACTGCCCAGTAAAGGATCCTGACGATCCCCCATCTGGGCATTTGTGTCTGCTGTTTCCCCTTGCTCTGGAAACCTTTCCTTTTTGCTGGCATAAAAGCTGAGTCCAAGCTGCATTTCCTCCAGAGGCTGTCCTGACCACTCAGCCTGTATTGATTGCCTCTTTCTTTGCACTCCCACAGCTGCCTGTAGACATTGGGGATTTAATCCAATACTGGCCCTTGTTTTCTCTGTTATTTTAGGAAACTTGATTGTGGCTTGACAATTAGATAGCTAGATCTTTGAGGACAGGAGTTTGAACATAGCATCCCAGGATCCCAGCATGGTAACCAGTGTACACAAGAGAAACCCAGTTAATATTTACCTGGTTGACGCCTATGTGTGCACAGGTCGACCATATGTACCGTTTTAAGCACCTTTTAAAGGGGACAGTATCATTTTGTTTCATATTTCCTGACCATCCCATCATTTTAATATAAATGTCAATTTTGTCCCATTTTTAATTTTAATACTAGGCAAAGGGGGCAGTTGAGTTGTCCCAGGCCAAGTCTGTTGAGGGGGCCCCAAAGCAGCTGCCCCTTTTGCCTCTACATTAAGATGACCCTTGCCAGGACTGACTGCTGTCCAGTTCCCCTGTGAGGAAACAGGAGACACACATGAAAAGGACTCCCTGCCACTCTAAGGGTACTCATTTCTTCAAAAGGTGCAGAACACCTCCACGTGGTCAAGCCACAGGTAAGTACTCTGAGGGTTATCTCTGGCACTCTGGGGGCTGTCGCTGGCACTGTGGAGGTTATTTCTGGTACTGGACTGTTATGGGGTATTTCTAGCCCTGGGATGGTTAAAGCAGCATGTATATTAGGAAGGACATTAAAAGAGGGGCTTATGGGGCACCAAATTTGATTTTCACCTGAGGTGCCAAAATTCTTTGCACTGTCCCTGGTCCTTCGTATGAAGTCCTGCCAGACCACATGCCATTACTATACAATCACTGATTGGCATCATCGCATAGTACTTGCTTATTATTGACCTGGTTGCTCTGCTCCTGCTCAGATTACTCCTACTCCTCCTCTCCCTCTAGTGCCAGAGCATAATCCCTTTCCATTTTTGCCATCCCAATGCCCTGTTTTCGTCCCAAGACATATGATCAGTCTATGTATGCATGCTTTGAACCTGAAATTGAACCTCACTTCCTAAAGGCTGTCTTCCCCATTAAATACAAATCTCCTACTACAGTTTCTCATGAAACTCTCCTGTGTAGCACTCATCAAAGATAGAAATTTTTATTTATTTGTTTTCTTGTATTACATGGCTCCCTCAGTAAGGACTGGGATTATGTCTAGTGCCTAGAGCAGTGCCAACTCACAGTGAATGCTCTGTCAATAATTATTTAAGGAAATGAATGCATGTTGGTCAGATGGCTGAACTGGAAAGTGACATGAATTTCTGAAGGAATGAGAAAAAAATAATTGACAGTGTTAATCCCCTGGGAGCTAGACTCCTAGAGCACAAGGCTAAACAGAATCTAACAGTAGAAGTTCACATGAGCCAAATCAGCAAAACTTTTCCTGTCATTACTGGCAGTGAGTGGCATGATATTTTCTCAAAGATTTTGTGAGAAAGTTAGAAAAGTAATACATGTTCATATGGAAATTATGTAAAGTTTAGAAAAGAACAAAGGAGAGAAATGTTCCTGCAAACTCACTACTTAAAGGCTTTTTTAAAAATTGATTTTATTGAAGGAATATTGCATTTTAACATTAACTACGTTTGAAATATACAAGATAGCAGATTTACATCTGTCTATAGTACAGTAGGTCTACCATTATTTCCTTTTCCCCCTTCACTTTACAATTAATCCTCTTTACCCCACTTCCCCACCCCAGCCCTCTTCTTGCTCCCTCTCATTTGCCATTTTTTCCACTAAAAGTCTACTATTGTTGAATTAGTTCTCTATTTTTGAAATCTATTTTTGTTTCATTTAGATCATTCATTTCCTTTCTATCTCTATATACCTCATATGTGTGATGTCACTATGGTGTCTGTCTTTCTCCTTCTGGCTTATGTCAGTAAGCATAATTCTCTCCAAGCCCATCCATGTTGTTGCAAATGGCAGGATTTCTCGCTTTTTGATGACAGCGTAGTATTCCATGGTAGTTTAGATACTTACATAGTTTAGAGAGTTCCTAGGTCTTGGCTATTGCAATAATGCTTTGATAAACATGGGGGTACATATATCTCTGTAAATAAGTGTCATTGTGTTTTTAAGATTAATGCTAAGTAGAGGAATAACTGGATCATAAGGAATTTCCATTCTCGATTCTTTGAGGAAACTCCATACTGCTTTCCATTTTACACTCCTACTAACAGTAAATAAGATTTCCCTTTCTCCACATCATGTTCAGCACTTGATGTTTCCTTTTTTTAAATGATATCCATCCTCACAGGTGTGAGGTGATAACCTCATTGTTGTTTTGATTTGCATTTCACTAATCACAAGAGAAGTAGAACATCTTTTAATGTACTTGTTGGGTTATTTGTATGTTGTGCTTGGAGAAGTGTCTGTTAAGGTCATCCACCTGTTTTTCAATTGGATTGTTTTTTTGTTGTCCAGTTTTATGAGTTCTTTGTATATTTTAGATATTAACCCTTTGTCAGAGGTGTGATGGGCAAATATCTTTTCCCAGTTGGTTGGATGCCTTTTTGTTTTGATGTGAGTTTCTTTTGCTGTGCAGAAGTTTTTTAGTTTGATGTAGCCCTGCTTTTTTATTTTGGATTTTATATGCCTTGCTATTGGAGTTGGGTTCCCAAAGATATCTCTAAGATCAATGTCCAGTAGTATTTTGCCTATATTTTCTTCTATGTATTTTATGGTTTACAACCTGACATCTAAGTCTTAAATCCATTTTCAGTTAATTTTTGTGTATGGCCATGATCTGGTTTCAGCCTTTTGCGTGTGGTTGTCTAGTTCTCCCAGCCCGCTTATTGAACAGACCATCCTTGTCCCACTGTAAGTTTTTGGATCCTTTGTTGAAGATTAAATGTCCATATATGTGTGGGTTTATTTCTGGGTTTTCATTTCTGTTCCTTTAATCTGTATTTCTGTTTTTATTCCAATGCCATGTTATTTCAATTATTATTGCCTTGTAGTAGAATTTGAAGTCAGGGGGCATAACTTCTCCATTGTTGGGTTTTTTCACTTAGGATTATTTTTGCTCTGCTGGGTTGCTTGTAGTTCCAAATAAATTTTATGGTTTTTTTGTTTGTTTTGTTTTGTTTTTGTTGTAGTTTTTTATCTGCGAAGAATGTCTTTGGAATTTTCATGGGGATAGCACTGAATCTATATATTGCCTTGGGCAGTATGGTCATTTTGACTATGTTAATTCTTACAATGTATGAGCATGGAATATCTTTCCATTTCTTTGTATCATCTTCTATGTTTTTAGCAATGCCCTACAGCTTTCAGGGTATAGGTCCTTCACTTCTTTGGCTAAGTTTATTCCAAGGTATTTCATTCTTTTTGATATAATTGTAAATGGTGTTATTTTCTTGAGTTCTTTGGCTGTATTTTCATTGTTAGCATACAGGAATGCAACAGATTTGTTAATAGTAATTTTGTAGGCTGTCACTTTACTGTATTTGGTTATTATATTTAGTAGTTTTTTACTTGAGTCTTTGGGGTTCTCTATAAATATTATCATGTCATCTACAAATAGTTATAGTTTCACTTCTTCAGTTCTGATTTGGATACAGTTTATATCTTTTTCTTGTCTAATTGCATTGGCCAGGGTCTCCAACACGATACTGAATAGTAATGGTGAGAATGGATATCTTTGCCTTGTCCCTGATCTTAGAGGAAAAGATTTCAGTTTTTCTCCCTTGAGTACAATGCTGACTGTGGGTTTGTCATAGATAGCCTTTATTATGTTAAGGTACATTCATTCTATACCTATTTTTGGAGGGCTTTAACATAAAAGGATGTTGAATCTTATTGACTGTTTTTCTGCATCTATTGAGATGATCCTCTTGTTTTTGCCCTTTTTTTAATTGATGTAGTGTACCACATATTTTTTGATTTGCATATGCTGAACCATTCTTGCATCCCTGGATTATCCCACTTAATCATGGTGTATGATTTATTCAATATATTGTTGAATTCAATTTGCTAGTATTTTGTTGAGAACTTTTTGCATCAATATTCATCAAAGATATTGGTCTGTAATTTTCCTTTTTGGCACTGTCTTTATCTGGTTTTGGAATCAGTGTAATGTTGGCATCATAAAAAAGTGCTTGGAAGTTTGCCATCTTCAATTTTTGAACAGTTTAAGAAGGATTGATATTAATTCTTCTTTGAATGTTTTGTAGAATTCACTGGTGAAACCATCTGGTCCAGGGCTTTTGCTTTTGGGGAGATTCTTAATTGCCATTTCAGTTTCCCGGCTTGTGATTTATCTATTCATGGTTTCTAGGTCTTCTTGGTTTAGTCTTGGAATGTTGTCTGTTTCCAGGATTGTGTCCATTTCTTTCAGGTTATCCAATTTGTTGCCATGTAGTTGTATATAATATTCTCTTATAATCCTCTATACTTCTGCTGTATCTGTTGTGATTATTCCCCTTTCATTTCTGATTCTATTTATTTGTTTTGTCTCTCTTTTTTTGTGATTCTGGCTGGTGACCTGTCTGTTTTGTTTATTCTTTCAAAAAAATTAACTTTTGTTTTCTTGATTTTTTGATAGTCTTTTTGATGTCCATTTCATTTATTTCTACCCTAAGTTTTATTGTTTCCTTCCTTCTGGTGGATTTAGGTTTCTTTTTTGTATCTTTTTCTAGTCTTTTAGGTGAAGGTTTAGTTTTTTTATTTATGATTCTTCTTGTTTCCTGAGGTAGGATTGTATCACTATAAGTTTCCTTCTGATTACTAATTTTGCTGCATTCCACAGATTCTGATATATCATGTCTTCATTTTCATTTGACTCCAGGTAGTCTTTAATTTTATCCTTGATTTTCTCCTTTACCCAAAGGTTGTTTAGTAACATTTTGTTAATTCTCTACTCTTTTGCATGTTTCCTCTCCTTATCCCTTTGACTGTATATATGTGTATATATATTTGTATATGTGTGTATGTATATCCATCTCTTCTATCTTATTTAAAGTTTTGTTTCCTGTTTCTTTATTTATTTTCTTTCTGGATGATCTGTCTTTAATTGAAAGAAGAGTGTTACTGTCCTCTGCTATTGTTGTCCTCCTTTCAATATCTCTAGATGCTTGTTTGTTTGATATATTTGGGTGCTCCTTTATTTGGTACATATATATATTAATAAGTGTTATGTCTTTGTTATATTGATCTCTTTATCATTATATAATGACCATCCTTATCTTTTGTTACCCTCTTTAGTAAGACTACTTTATTTGAGATGAGTATAGTAGTTTCTGCTTTCTGGATTCACCATTGACTTGGAGTACCAGTCTCCATCCATTCACTTTAAATCTGTGCTTGTCTCTTGATCTTAGGTGAGTTTCTTGCAAACAGAAAATACTTGGGCTTTGTTTTTAATCCATTTAGCCACTCTATGTCTTTTAATTTGAGAATTCTGTTTGTTTAGATTTTGAGTGATTATTGATATTTGAGGATTTGCTACTGCCATCTTGGATTTTTTTTTTTTTATCGATTTGTTCCCTTGTCTAGATTTTTGTGAAGTTTCTTTACTTTGATTTAGATAGGAGAGACTCTTTAAATATTTTTTGTAATGGAGGTTTCATGGCAGCAAATCTTTCAGCTTTTGCATGTTGGGAAAACACTAATTCTTCCTCAAATTTGAGAATTTTTCAGGATATAGTATTCCTGGCTGGCATTTTTTGTCTTGTAGTATTTTGAAGCCATCATTTAATTCTTTTCTAGTCTGTAGAGTTTTTGCTAAGAAGTCTGAGATTAGTCTGATGGGAGAGCCTTTATATGTCACCTGCTTTTTTTCCCTAGTCACCTTTAGAGTTCTTTCTTTGTCTTAGACTTTTGATAGTTTCACAATTATATGTCTTGGAATAGGTATTTTTGTATTTATATAATGAGGTGTTTGCTTCATTGACTTGTGTATTCATTTCCTTCTCTAGATTTAGGAGGTTTCCATAAATTGTTTGACTATGTTCTCTGTTCCCTTCATTTTCTCTTTGCCTTCTGGGATACCCAGTATTCTTAAGTTGCCTTTCTTAATATGTCAGATAGCTCTGTGTTTCTTCATTATTTTTTTGCATTTAGTTTCTCTTTCTTCCATCTGACTCCTTTCTGCATTGCTATCCTCTAGATCACTAATCCTTTCCTCTGTTTGGTTTATTCTGTTCCTATATCTTTATATGTATATATATATATATATATATATATATACGTATATATATATATATATATATATAATTTTTTTTAAGGAAAGGTAACTGGCAGGAATGAAAGGGAGCAGGCAGGTAGACAGGAAAAAAAGAGGAGGAAGAAACATCTTTATTTTATTATTTAGTTGTTCAAACTGATTTCTTCCCCCTGGGCTGGGCCTTAAACCCAGGGGTGTGTGGTTTGCTTCTAGGATGGTGACTGACCTAACTGCTTCTCACCAAGGTGTACCTCTATATTATTCTTAATTTCATTTGTTACGTTCTTTATATCCTCTATCTCTGTTATTTTTTTCTGTAGAACTTCAGTGTCTGACTTCTGCACTTTGATTATAGTTTTTGAGGTTGTTGGCTGGTTTTTCTGAATTTTCTTTTAACTTTGAATTTCTTTGTGGGTGCAGCTTTGATATCTTTGTAAAAAGAATCAATCTTCCATGTCTTCAAAACTGATTTCTGGTGAGCTATCATTCTGTTGTATTTCCATATCTTGAGGTTTTGAAGTGTGTTGTGACCCCCCCCCCCACCCACCCATGATATGGGATCTTTTCAGCAGCTGCTAGTTTTTTGTCTTTCTGCCAGGGGGCACTTTAGTTTTGTTGTCTATTTTTGACCCTTACAGACAGCTGCAGTGTGTTTTCTGCTGCGTCAGTAAGTGAAGATGGTTGCTGAGTAAGGGAAGGGACATGCGGGATCCAGGAGCTGTTATAGCCTGGTTTGTGTCCAGGGACTTGTTTCTGCTGATAGCATTTGAATGATGGGGTCTGGGAGACCTGTCTCCACTGGCCACACGGGTTTTCCATCCTCACCAAGCCACCAGAACGAAGTCCTGCCCTCCACAGACTGCACTGCCAGTGTTCTGCCCCTGGAGCTGAGTCCCACTGTGGGGCAGGAGAAGTGCCGGTGCCATCTCCACCTGTATGCTCCTGGTTTTGCTGCCGCTACACCCCTGCTTTTGTATTTTATTTATGCACGCACCAATCCTTGTTCCTCCCTCCCTCGCTCAGTTCAACCATATCTGCGCCATATCTGCTGTGTCCATATCTGCACCACTAGAAAGTAAAAGTGGCTGCAGCTGCCGTGTCTGTAAGTGTCAGCGGAAAACAAAGGAGGCAGTGGCCACTGCTGTTGCTTCAATTCAAAACCCCCGTGCTTCGCTAGTCCACCTTCAAAGCCCATCACTCCACTCTAGGCTCTTGCAATGCTTTGAGCGCCCCTGTGAGCCACTGAAGCTCCAGAAAATCCTCCCCTCAGGCAAACTCTGGAAAACTCTTGAGCCTTCCCCAGAACACCTTAGGGATCAACTTCAGCCAACGCCATCTTGAGCTCTCTCTCAAAGGCTTTAATTTATTTTTTTCTTCCAGCATTCTTTCATTATCTTTTTTTTTTTTTTTTTTTTAAGAGTAGAAACCCTTTTGGACATATAATATTGGCTCTTGCCCTTCATTAATCACAATGATATGCATTTCTCCTTGTTACAGGGAACTCTTTATGAATTGTAATTTTAAGTAATTCCAGAATATTCCACTGTATAGATGTAGTTGTCTGAGTATAGGACATGAAGATTGATAAAGGTGAGTTTTAACTTTTATAACTTTGAAACATTCTATAATCTAAAGACAATAAATTTAAAGATAAATGAAAGATGTGCTACAGATTTTGCCAATTGCCTCCATGGGACACACCTACTTACTTCCATGGCATTTCATGCTGGCTCAGCATGGCATGAGTCTCAGCCCTCCCCAAGAGAGTAGTCCTTTGTATTTGCTGCCTCATTCTCAACCCCTTGTTCTTCCATCTTTGACTCTCCACGTAGACACTCAACATTTAGTCCTCCTGCCACAAACACCTTGGGTTCTCTGCCTAAGGACTTTCTTTGCCCACAGGAGCATGCTTAGTCAGAAGTTGGGCAGGTTGGATGTATCCATATATTAGTCCCCCCAAAACAGTCCACAACCACTGATAAATGGGAATTAGTGGATAAATATCCCAACTCCTTATTATCCATGGAAAACGGTATGGAGGTATGCTCTCCTCAGTTCCCCAACAGGACTAACTTCTATTTACCCACAGGCATAACTTCCTCATAAATGTACCAGTTTTGCCCTCCTTTCATGTATTACCTCCTTTCCACATTTTTCTACTGTGCTTCCTTAGATCACCTCACAAATAAATCATTTAGACTCAAATCTTTGTTCAGGATCTGCTTCTGGGGGACCCACTATGATACCCCACCCCACCCACCTTCTTAACTATGAGTCAGGTACTCTCCAGCTTAGTTTCCCTCATCTTCTTGACTGAAGTGGGAGCTAAAAATTCTAAATGATCTGGTATGTATTTTAAGGAATGGAGCAAAAATACAAAACTATGTCAGATTGCTGACTCTTTGTCACCAGGACTTCTGATAGATGCTCCCAAGAGGGAATAAATTATACAGAGACACTGGTCTCTTTGGAGATGACTTTGGTTTGTTCTTTCTTTCTCCTCTCTTTTGTCCCTTCAGTTCTCCCTCAATCTGCTCCCTTTGCATTAGGGGCATCCTAAAATGATCCCTAGTTAGAGTTCCAGATACATTCACAAACTGGGATGTGATGCTAGACATGCTAGATGGCAAATTCATATTCATTTTATTAAGGGCAACCACTAATTACTACAGGCCCGTGATATATGCAGAGCATTCCACTATGCCCTGCAGGGTCTGTTGAGACACTATCCTTGTACGAAAGATAAAACAGACGCAGTTAGACTCAAGTAGAGCTGAGTATGATGTGTTAATGAAGAGACATATATGTGCCAAACAAGCAAAAAACTCCAGAAATTCAGAGAATGAATTGAGACTCATTCTGGCTGGATTTTCAGAAGGTGTCATGGAACAGGTTAAGGAAGGTGGGTAGGGTGGGTGTTTATAGATCAAATCAGTCACAAAGAGAGAGATGTAATGCATACTTCCCTGTTTGAATTCTTAGGGGATTTCTATTGATGTTAAAAGGCTAAGACTTCTGCTTCTCTCCTTCTTCCTCATAGAAAGTTATAAAACTTTCAGAATTTACTTCTGTCTCAACACCCAACTTTGCATTTCCTTCCACTAGAAATCTTGCTTTGGTTCCACATGGTTTGCTTTGGCCAGAGGTGCAAAGACAAATGTGTCAGCGTGCCAGTTCTAGCTCATTCTGAAGAGACAGCACACCCTTTGTTTACTTCTCTTGGGCTCTGTCAGTCATTCTTCAGGAGCCAACACCTTCAACACCCAATGAGGAAATGATATCTTTCTGATGTATACAGACTGAATAAGACCCAAGTCAAACCACCAAAGAGGCATATCAGTTAGGAATGCATTTTATTTTAGATATTTGAACCCCCGGATAACAGTGGGTTAAACAAAATAGACACTGATTGTATCTTATGTAAAAGAACACAGGACATAGGCATTTGTTGCAGGTGACTTAGCTACTCAGAACAGCGTAGAGGATCCAGTCCTTTCCCTCTTCCTACTCAGCTCTCCTTAAACTGCTGGTTTCTCAATCTCATGCTGCTCACTTCCTGTGTTGCAAGCTTGCATTGCAATGACTTATGAAGTAGAAAGAAGGGAGAAGGGCAGGTGAGAATAGTCCCTTTTTTTCTGATCAAAATAACAAAAATGTTCTGCAATGCAATACTTATCTGCTAGCACTGAATCATATAGCCATTCCTAAATGTAAAAATGTCTGGGAAGTTGAGTATTTCACTTTTGAGATTCTATAATTATAGAAAGCAAAGGAAATGGGATAAAGAATGAAGTTACTATATAGTCTTTCCTCTTACAGGAGCTTAACCTACATGGCCAAGACTCTCAGAGACTGCTCTCTCTCTGATGATTGATATATTAGTAACCTATTACCATGATCTGGTTGTATAAAAAATACCCAGAAGTCAGTGGCATAGAGTAATAAGCACAATTATCATGCCCAGGTTTGCTGATTGGACAGGCTGGTCTTTCATTCTTCTGGTTCCTGAAGAATGACTGACAGAGCCCAAGAGAAGTAAACAAAGGGTGTGCTGTCTCTTCAGAATGAGCTAGAACTGGCACGCTGACACATTTGTCTTTGCACCTCTGGCCAAAGCAAACCATGTGGAACCAAAGCAAGATTTCTAGTTGAAGGAAATGCAAAGTTCCTTGTGCAAGCGAATGGGTATGGAAAGGAATGAGTAATGGGGAATATTCCCATAACGCTCCTGGGTAATCAAAATCATTATCTGTGCATAAGTGGTGTTACAACATGGATGTTCATGTCCCCTGCAAGTAGAGGTGCCTGTAACAGGCAAGGGTCTACTTAAGGTAAGCCCAGTCAGTGAAGTGACTCTGAAGGAGGCCAAAACTTCATGTCATAGAGCTATGAAAGAAACAGTAATGCACTAACCTTTTTTTTTTTTTTAAATTTTTGCAAGCACAGCTTGCTAAAAAGCGCTATCACTGACCAGGAAGAATCACCTTTGGAATCAAAGCAGTGTGATGAATATTAATACCCACAGATCCATACTCCCTCTGTATTCTGCACCAATATCCCCTTTCTTTCCCCCTTAAAAGTACCTTGGCTTTGCCTTGGAGGGATAGAGTGAGGCAGGGAGGGACAGTAATCCCCATTTCTACCCAAGTGGTTGACTCCTGAGTAAAGCCAATTCCTTCTTACTGCACCACCACCCATGCCTTCCGTGTTTTTGACTGGCAGATGCATGGTGATTGACTGGACCTTTTGCAGGCAACATCTCTAGGTTGCCATTTTAGACCAGGTCTGAAGGAAAGGATGGATACAAGACATTGGTACTTTATGGAAAGAAGAGCATGTTTTACCTTGAATCATCTTTCATAGGTAGCTATTATTAATTGAATACACCCATCAAAAAAGGATTCAGAGGTTCAACTTCCTACCATATGTCGATTTGACATTATTGGCAACCAACCTCAGTCCCCCTATATGTCTGAGAGATTTTATACAGAGAGCAGGGACTGAATCTTGCTTTCCCCAGCAATGGTGCAGAGAGAGGCTACCTTCATTTTCAAGGAGTCTTTTCCCAGCTAAGCTTCATTGGCTATAATTACTGTTAACTGAAGCCAAATATTGAGGCAATAAGAACAGAACTAAGGAGACAATTTCTCACAGTGACCATAATTCCAGATTGTTCATTGATGCCTTTACTTCGATTTTAACTGACTAATTCTGACTCATGCTCAGAGAGAAAAATTATGGTATGGGCAAATTTTATTTAAGAACATAGGAGTATCTGAAAAAAGCATATGTATCCTTTACTTTGAAAATGGGACTCACTTATTCATTCAATAAACATTCTCAGTAGTTTCTCATCTTTCTGAAGACTGCCTTGAAAGGAAGAAGCATATATAAACTCATTTAAGAATTCAATCAATCTTTTTTGTAAGAAATTGCATTTAATACCATGTTTTGCATGTTTACTTAGTAGTTTTTTCTTCTAGCATTTGTCATCTGCCAAAATCTATTGCAACTACTTCACAAATATCAACCTACTTTACTATAAAGTTGTAAGGTAGATCCTATTATTGTTTCTAGTTTATAAATGAAAACTTTGAAGCATAGTGAACTTAACAACTTCCTCAAAGATGCTTGAAATATATGGATTCCCACATGACTGACTAATGGCAGAAGGAGATGGTGCACTTGGGAGATGATGTAAATTTTTTCAGGAGTTTACATAAGCTGCATAACCATATTCATTTTTGGAGAACCAACTAGGCTCCTCATTGACATGAGTCTTGATTTGACATACAAGGTATTTGTCCTACCCACTATCTCTTTTGTCTCCTCCTGGCTCCAGCAACCTAATTTTCCCTTGGGAGAACCATTCCCACCTCATCTAGTCCATGTGAGTTCCATAGGGTAATCCGACTTCCATCTCTAAGGCTGGGAATTCAATCAGGCCTGTAAAATAGTTGAGGAATCAGAATACGATACAAACAAATCAGTAAGCTCAACCCTAAGACTTTACCTGGATAGTTTAGGAAAAAAGCACACTTTTCTGATAGGATGTTAAGGACAGGATATAAAGCTGGGATACCTGATGGCCATCTTACTGCTGTTGGACAAAGATTTAAAGCAACACAGGGTCATCGATGCTGAGACACTAAGAAAATAAGTTTCTAGTGATAGTATTTGTGCTCCTGTCTTTAGCCATGACTGAGCTGCTTGTGACAGACTCTGCATACTTTTTAGCTACTTGAGTCAATAGAGAACTTTCATTGTCAGAACCAATTTGAATCATTTCTGAAATGCTTAACAATAAACCCTCTCTGAGAGCATGTGACTTTATTTTCCAGTCTTTTTCTGCTGCCTGGTGGAGTTGGGCGTGGAGGCTCCGTTCTTTCTGTCCAACAAACCTTAGGACAACAAACCTTAGAAAATTAAGCTGATTCCCTTTCTCTGAAACTTCACACATACCTTCCTACTCATTCTTGGGACTTCCCTTCTCTAAATTTTTTCACCTCCTTATTGATAATCTATAATAAGAACAGTTACTTTTAATCTAAAATCTTCAGACTGGTTATTGCAAAGAGGAAATAGGTCATATAGAAAATTATCATGGAAAAGTTACAAAGGTAAAACAAATCCTTCATGTTCATCAATCATGGCCTTTGATTTAGCCAATATGGTAGCCATTTGTCATATGTGTCTACGGAGTACAGCAAGTGTGGTTATTGTGAGGGAGAAATGGAATTGTTCATTTTATTTAACTTTCATTGAAAGTTAAATCTTAACTGACTCAAATCAGTAACTGGAAAAGTTTTTAGAATTTGTTTGGGACACTCTGAATTACATACATTTCTCTTATAAATTGAACGTTTTCTGAAATCTAAGTACAGATAATAGTTCTGATAAAAAATAGAAACTTAATTGAGACATGGAATAAGCATAAAAACACATAAGACTTAGATCAGATTTGAAAAAAGCAGAAATATATTATTAAATTTAAATTTATTACAAATTGAAATGATTGCATATATGTTTAAAGAAAAATAGTCTTTAAATTAATTTTACTTGTTTTCTTCTACTTTTTGAATATGACTCACATTATATTTCTGGGTGATAGTGCTGGTCTATAGTTTCTGTCTAAGCCAGGATGTGAAGGCAGTACTTAAACATGCGGTAGGGTTAATGCACCAAACCTCAGATCATAGTTTTTTGTTTTGCATGTGTTCAGAATTTGAGCCTTTTACTCTGGAAAAGTATTAGAGAACTATGTCAAGAGCCTCTTTTTTTGTAAAAACTACAGCAGTCAAGTTAGTTTGATTATTTTTCATGCCATTACTTGATCAAGGAACAATCCATTTATTTTCTCTTGGTCTATGTGATGCTCTCCTTGAAGAGTACAAAATGTGTTCCTGAAGATTTTTTAAAGGGAAATATTATATATAATGCCAGAAATGAGATTTTGTAGATTACTTCCAGAAATAATCGCACATTGTGATGCTTTTGTTACTGTTTATTTATTTGTTTTCACTCATACGTGTCTGATATTTTTACTGAAGTAAGATGGCTTGCCTGGGAAATCTCCACTTTGCTTCATTTCTCCCATTTCCCAGAGACCAACCATGTCAACCAGCCCTTTATTCTTTGAGATATGTAAAAATTTGAGAAAGTGCACACAAACTAGCACTATAAATTGATTATACCTTTATATGTAATTTTTTAAGAGTATAAGAGTATGTACATTTATATACGATTATTGTGGATGGAGTGGATGAGGAAATGCAACTGGAATTCATGCATCTAGGAAACCTGGTGCTCAACCGTGATGAATATTTCACTCTTTGACGAAGCATAATGCAAGGTTAATGTGAAGTGTAAATAGTTCTAAATCCTGGGTGGTGAGACAGCAAAGAAAAAGAAAAGCCACCCTGCTAGACATTTTTGATAAGAAGGATTGAATTTTGCCATAATATATTTTTATTTTTTTAATATTTCCAGGAAATATTTAAACATCATAACTGTGTTCATTTTTATTGCTGCTGTAACAAATTACCACTGACTTAGGAACTAGAAACACAGTTTTCTTATCTTATGGTCCTAGAGGTCAGGGGTCTCACTTGGTTCTTTGAACTAATATCAAGTTGTCAGCAAGACAGAGGTCCTTTCTGGAGACTCTTGGAGAGAATCTATTTCCTTATTTTTTTATTTTTTTTTTCAGGAAAGGTGCAGGCAGGAATGAAGACAAGCAAAAGCAGGCAGGAAGATAGAGGAAGGAGAAGCATTTTAGAAATTTAATCGTCTTGGTTGTTACCACAGGTCCCAGGATACAAATCCAGACCTTGAGATGTATATGAGCTGCATCCAACCCCTACTCCACCTGTTTTCCTTGTCTTTTTTAATTTCTTGAAGACAGACACATTCCCTGACTTGTGGCTCCTTCCTTCATTTTCTTAGCCAGACTGCAATCTTCAAAGCACGGTTGCCTGTCTTGATCATTCTCTATAGTCACATTTGCTTCTGACTGGGGCTGAGGAAGACTCTATACTTTTAAGGACCCTGTGATTAGGTTGGACCCTCACAGGTAATCTGGGATAACTTCACATGTCAGGATCCTAAACTTAATTACCTCTGCAAAGCCCCTTTTGCCATGTGACATAATTTAGTAATAGGCTCCAGGGATTAGAACAAGGATATTTGGGCTGAGGTGTTCATTATCCTGAATACCATGATAATTTATGACAGGAAGACATCTGTATCTGTAAATTAAAGACCCTGGTAAGCCTCTCCTCCGTCTATCATGTTATCTTTCTAAGACAGATTTTTTTCAAGTTCATAGCACTGAGGGTATTTATTTTCTGATTATACATAGCTGATCAGAAGACTTGCTGTACATTTTTAAAGTAGAAAACAATGAGAAATTTGTAAGTTTATTGGATGCTTTTCATCAGGACAGCCAAGCAGATCTCAAATTAAAGTTATGACAGACTGTCTTGTAGATTTCCCTCAATAAATTGACAAGCATCATTTGCTCTAATTGTTTCTTTGCTCTAGCAAATTATTTGGCTGTAGTGACAAACTAACATGATTCTATGAGATATTACATTTTGCACTGGTTGCAGTGGTTTTGCTGAAAACAGGTCAATTCAAGAACCAGGATTTGATTGAACTGGTTAGTTATCTAGAATCTGGGTCTTGGAACTAATTACTAGAAAGTGCTGATGTTCACTGACTTAGCATGAATAAGCCTTTCTTCTCTAAAGAGCAGATTAACTTCTTTTTAAGGAAAGCGCTAATGAAATTGAGAACCACCCAAAGAGATCATAAATCGACATTGGATTAAGCAAACAAGTTAAAGCAAGAAATTGAGATGGGCATAAGAAAGAGTCCTTGTCAAGCCTTTTCACATTTCATTAAGCAATGCAGTCTTGCAGCAAACAAAGGAATAGTACATTAAGTGTTCAAGAATTTGAATTTTGCAATCAACCAGCAGAAAATGCTCAAGCTCTCCAACTAGTTGATCAGAGGGTAATGTTTTTTATTCATTATCCTTTAAGCACATGCAGGGATTTTGTTTGCTTCATTTCTGGAAAGCAATTTCAGAAAGTGAGCATTGTTCCAAAATTCAAGATACAAGAAAGAGGACATTTCTCTGTTTACATGGCCCAAGTCAATTGTGCTCATCAAGAGTAGTAAAAAAATCTAACAGTAATAATTTTTCCTGGCTTCCTGCTCTTTTTGGATTAGCAGAACCCAGGACTAAAGACTTTTGACCTGTCAAGACAAGTATTGCCCTTTCCCAAATGGGGCCAGTAAATTAAGGGCACTGGTGCTGTGACCTTCAGAGCTGCTACAGAGATGCAGTGCTTTGTGTTTTAAATGGATTCCTACATTGTCCCTCCTCTGTGGGGGCTTTACTTTTGAGGTATAGCATGATAGTTGAGCCTTTGATCCTCTTAGTCTTGATAAACTCAATCCACTCCCTGTCTTCCCTCCTTGTTACCCCAGATCCTTTCCTATTCATTAGCTCAAGATTAAAAACCTTCCCTCTTTCCCATTTACTCTAGCATTTCCTGTTAGTAAATTCTCCATATGTATGTAATTAAATTTGTCTTTTTCTCATACTAATCTGTGTGATATTTGTTTATTTAACCAGTCTGAGAAGAACCTAGAGGGATCAGGAAAAATATCCTCTGCCCCTACAGCATTAGGGGAGGACTGGAATTCTAAGGAAAGTCTTCATGGAGAAGCTAAAAAATAAAGGAAAGCTAGTACTTGTAAAAACAGAGCTGATGCCTACATTGTTGGAGGAACAGTGAGACTGCACAGAGACAAATACAGCCTAGCATGTTGACACATAATGAACAAGCCCATGAGATTGAAGTTGATGGAACATATTCAAAAGTAGTGGGGATTTTCATGCTTGGCTGGGAAGGGGAGGGCCAGTATGGAGATGTTTGAAGGCAAAATAACAAAAAATAAATTCTTGGGCTTATTCTTATCCTAGACACATCAGTCTTTGCTTCATGACTATGAACCCCTTTGAAAATGACTAAAATACTGCTGAAGAAGTGGCCGTCTCCTAGAAGACAACCCTACTTCAAGACCACATCTTACTGAGATGGAACAAATATGTCATCTAAGATGAGCTAATCAGTTTCTTGTGTTTTGGGTTGTTTTCCTGGCAGCTGAACCTAAAATGCCAGGAGATTGAATAAAGTCAGGGTAAGAGTTTGATGCCTTTAGTAAACCATAAGCATGTACATATGTATTACATCAGAGTAAATATTATAGGGAGTATTGAACTGCAGCAGAAAACATGAGTGCAGTGTTGAGAAAATCAGAGAAGAAAGACCTTGGGACTCCAGCAAGTTAAAGTGACTTCTAAGTCTCTCAAGGCCATGATGTACCTCTGGCAATTTAGTCTTCTATAAACTTTCGACTCAGGATAGTTTTAGCAGATTTCTTCTCCTTAGAGATTAAGGACTCTTCACTAAGATACAAGAGTACCTATAATTTGCATATTGTCAGTATTTTAATGTTTAGTACTATGGGTTGGTGTCATAGCTGGTGATACCAAGAAGAAAGCCTTGAGAAATGAATTATGTGCAAATGAATTACTAAAGAAGAGTTCCAGGGATAGCTTAAAGGACTAAGGGTGGATGGACAGGGAAGGGAAGAAGCCAAGCAGGTGATGAATTAAGACAGGGTCAGTTGAGCCTGCAGGGGGTGCTGCAGCGGTCTTCTGCTCAGACCTGGGAGCTGGGCTTTCCGTCTCTGCTTACTAACCTGTGCTGTCCTGCCTACCTACAGGTAAAATAGGCACGATCCTCGCCCTCAATCCATTTACAGTCTAGTTGGGGGAGACAAACTTGTAAACATATATAGACATCTAGAAAAATATGTTCTGATGGTGGAGAACAAGAAAGTCTACACCCAAAGTAGACTGGAATGATTTAACATATATATGCCATGTGTCTACCGACAAACAAATTAGACTCACTCAACAACATAAAAATGTTGATTTCCTCCCAGGTACTTTTCAAAAAAATTTAAATCCTTTCCAGAAACCAGAACTCCCTGTAAAATGACTGTTGAAGGGATGTGGTGAGAACCTGGCAGTAATTCAGTTTATACTCAGCAGCCTTGACCCAAGAAAGAGAAGAGTAAATATCAAAGTCAATGTCAGTAAGACTCTTGTGTGTTTTTCTGTTTCCCCTGAGGTATGTTTGCTCTTTCAAGGACTAACAACTTACTGGTTTAAGGATTTTTGTCCAAGGGTCAAGCTGGCAAGAAAGCAGTGGGCATTTTGGTCGTGGGGTTTTAATCCATTGTGACCTCTGTTTTGTGTAGGAATTATGAAAGTGTGCACCAGGAGCCACAAGGCTTTTCAGGAGTCTTCAGTGTCCAAAACGATAAAACACAGATTTTTTTCTCTCCTTTTTTTTTTTTCTATGAGCAAATGATGTATCACATCATTTCCTCTTTTAACATGTTAGAAAGTACTTCTTACTAGTAAGTTACTAATTAGGATCCACTATAACTGAATGTTGGTATCCATATGTTTAAACTAGTATAGTACTGGATTTTATTGAAAGCAGAAATTCAGGATTCTGATGAAAGCTGACTTCCCCTAAATGCCTCACAACGCTGCTAAATGCGTTTCAGGCTGTATATAGACAGATAGCATGCCTTCCCACAGGGTTTGGAGAAGACTCTGATTTGTGCATGCCTCGTGGTGATGTTATCTAAAATTTCTAATTGCTGCTGTTCTTGCTTCCTACTCACCAGTCATTGCTAGTTCAGATTCACCTTAATCTACTTTCTTTTTTATTTCATACATTTTCTTATAAGGAAAAAATACTGTTGTCGTTTGGGTCTGCCCAGAAGACCACTCTGAGATAAAGATGTGGATGCAAGTAATTTATTAGGGGCATAATCCTACCAAGGGAAGTGAGGTGGGGAATGTTGGAAAATCACTCAAGGGTGTGCTGATCAGCAGAATTATGCTGTGGGCAATCAAGGACTCAGATTCTTGAGGCAGAGTCCTTTGCATATGAGGCTGCATAACATGGAGGTTGTTGCCTGACTCAAGAGGTGAGGAACTTATCCTAATTTTCCATTAGACACCGTTGATGGCTGCTTCTGGAAGCATCAACCCACAGATAACTCCAGTCAGACCTACCTGGTGAATAAAACTTTTACAGTCAGAGAAAGCCTGGAGGGGAGCTGCAAATGCTGGATTAGAGACTGTCAGCAAGGAGGAAAATCAAGAGAGAAGGTCAACAGTTGCTGGATGAATTGGATACCTATTTTTGGTGAACAATATTTGCAGCCCGTAGTTTCCTAACACTTGACTTTGAAACACGAAGTTGCATTCCAGTGGCTATATAAACCCATGTTGCTAAGTAGTCAGGGAGAACCTTATGTAAGGATGCAATCTTAAGCTTGAGATCTGGAGGATGGAAGAAACCAGTCATATGAGGAAAGGAGAGTTATCCTAAAACTTTCAGCATCACTTTACTCATTTAAATTCTAAGTCTAGAGCAAAGAAATTGAAATTCTTCATTGCTTGAAGAATAATTCTTAGCAATCACAATTCTCATTTAGAATAAAATTGCTTTTAACTATCTCCACTTTGAAATTTTTCATTTGACACCATTTTAATGTTCACGCTTCCTTCCTCTAGTCAGTTTCTCTCCACCAGCCCATTAGTGGAACTGCGCGATCCCATTTCACCAATCGCTGCTTTGGCAATTCCCACCTTCCACCCTATGTTGCTCTAATCTTTCAGAGTGACAGGAATTGTAGTCTGTAAAAGAAAAGAACATCTCCTCTGAGATATAAGAAATTTCAGCACGCTCCCCACCTCCCCACACACCTGCAGATGGTGAGGGCAATTCAGGTGCTTGCTCAAATCTTTCTAGTTACAAAGTTCCTTATTTTGTGTAGCCAAAAGGTATTTCCATGTCTCTTTGACAGGAACCCTGAAATTTATCTTAGGATCTTAATACTGTGAGCAATCCTGTGTATTGAAAAGGACTTAGGTGATTTTGTCAAGGGATGTCTTCCCCCAGGCCCCAGACCCCAGGTCTTGGATTTTATTTTTTTTCTTGCTGTGGAGTGAGTCACTGTCAAAATGGCCCGAGTCACGTTTTCTCTTTTCAGTGTGACACACTCTCAGGGGACATATGGCTTCATCCTGAGCAAGTTCTCAAAGCAGTACAATAGAGAATAGTAGCTTTAAAGAAGTAAGAAGCCAGCTCAGATCTCACTTTAAAAAATCCTCAAATCCTCTGAGGGGAAACAGCATCACTTACCATCATACATTGGTGGTGTCCCCTGCAACTGTATTCTCCCGTAGAAGGCATCTCCCTCCCTTGGGGTTTCTCTGATATTTTTGACTTCTGGAAAAATCATTTTCACCTACATGAATTGGAAGTTGTCATTCTTTCTACACAAGATTGTTTTCTACCTCCCAAAGGTCCTTGACAATTTTTGTTCCTATGATGGAAACATTGGTGTTTTGGGTGCTTATGGATTGTTTTCATCAACTTTTCTTTCCTTGCAATGACTTTCCAATGAAAGACACCTGTTCTCAGTTGTAATTTGATACAAATTTTAATTGTCCTTTCTGTATGACCTATTTTCTCTGTATCTAACAACACAAATTATCTCCTGATAAGGCTAAATGAATAAAAGGCTTACATCATTGCTTTAAAAGAAAATCCAATCTAGGTAAGTCACATGCAAACTTAAAATGTATATTGAAGGAATTCTAGGTCTATGATTTCCTTACTTTGTATCTGAAAGCTTGTAGCTTAGTTAAATGTGTTATGTGGTGCTGGGTAGCAGAAAAGAAAAAGTAAAACATAAACATATCCTTAATAAGCTACAATATTTAAAAACCCCTCTTGATGCTATAAGCAAGTCACAAGTAATTCAAGTTGTGTGTTAAATGAATCCTGACTAACACCTCCCCTCCAGGTGTTTTTAAGCCTTTATTTGTTATTTTTATTTCTTTAATACTTCAAATCTCATGATCCTTTCTTGGAGCAATTCAGATCAATTTTAGAAAGTTCTAATTGTTAAGGAAAAGTAAGTATTCTAGAGCCAAATTAGGAGTAGGTTTCAGTGCTGAGCTAAACAATTTGGATGGTTTTCTGCATTTAATCATCTTGATCACAAGAATTGTGCAATGAAACTACTTTAGCCACCCAAATGGAAAAAGAAAACAACATCCCTGCCTTGTGGTGTAAAGTCCGCATCCTCTGTCTAACAAAAGTGTGTTCAGTTGAATAATGTCTCAGTCATGTATTATGAATGACTATGACTCAGTAATAATAATCAGAGATTTATTCTTTCAACTTGTAGTTCTGACAAATCATGGTCCAAAGAAGTATTTTTTAGTTGTTTTATTTTTTGCAGTAGTCACATTGCCTTAGAAGGATGTTTGAGGTGACCTGCCTGACCTATTTGCTCTCTGCATGTGATGTAGCATAAGTTCCTCTTTCCTGATTTGGAATATAGCATCACAGTCTTACCCAGGTCTTCTACAATGATTCCTTTGGAGTGAGATCCAAAATATATCCTTATTTGCTGTGTTTAACTTACTAAGACTGAAAGGAGATTGTCAAAGCAAGTCTTGAGTTATTGTCAGATTAATAATTTGGTAGGCATGATCTATATTTAAGGTTAATCCTCAAGTAGCATGTGGACGGGTAAGGAATATTCTAGCCCACTGACATCCTTATCATTTATTGCTACCTCTGCCTTCATTCAGGCCTTCTCCATTTCTATTCCGTATACTACTGTAATTTATCACCCTGTCATACTCAGCCTTGCCAGGTCTCTCTTCCCTCCCCTCCTGCAGCCAATGCTTTTTATTTTTTAAGCATTTGCATATCTGATTATGTCACTCTACTTCTGGTCTTCTTGCCTTCTGCACAAAACTCTGATTCCTGATTACAGAATACAAAGTCTGTGCCATCCTCTCCCACTTTTTGCCCAGATCTATCCTGCAGCCCTATGGGATGACCTGTGATCCTAGACAGTGTTTCTTACTCATTCTCTTTCGCCCCAATTTGGTGCACCTATCCTCAGAGCCAAACCTAATGCGTGCCTCCGGGAAGTTTTGTTTTTCCTGATACTTTCTCCCCTAGGAGGATAAGTTTATGTTTCATCCAACCAGCTCCTTTGCATCCTGTGTTTATCTCAAAGGCTAACACTGATCACTGTGCAGTCATTGTCTTCTGGTCCACATCCTTCCTGTCTCTGGAGCTCTTGGCAAGAACAAGCTGGATCTTTTGCATCTGTAACATCAGGTTGTAACACAGTATAGTTGTCCCTTTTTACAAATGCATGGTGAGCACAGCTGCTGCAAGTCAGGAGTGAATAAAATATTCAGCCTTGTGGAAAAGAATGGGGCTACGGAGGACCATTCTACAGAGCTCACCTTGAGTGAACACTGAAGTAGCTTAGTAATGCTCGCTTTTAATAAAAGCATTAAGATATAAAGGTGATTTATACCAGGTTCTCCCTGGGTTACATTTTTGTTTTAATAATACATTTTCAAAATTATCAGGAGCCTTTCAGGTAATATTTATAATCAGGAACAAAAGTAAAAACCATGTATTATTTTGTATTTGCATTTACTTTTATGGCAAATATGTGAAGATTGAAAAGATGGGACAAAGTCCTCAAGAGGATTGACAGTGTCTTTCTCTAGGGCTGGAATATAGCTGATTTTCTTTTCCTTTTCCTTTGAACTTGCAGTTTTTCTCTATGCTCATAAATGAATAGTTAATCGGGACCCAGTGAACTGAATCATCCAGGAAAACTGAGGCATCTATGACATTTAATTAACTTGTACTCACAGATAACTGAGATTCACAAATAGTGAATTGAATCTGTTTTTTTTCCACGGAGGCAGGAAGACTTGTAAACGACCTGGTAAATTAAGAGGCCTCTGTCAGCATCACCTATCTGCCATCACCAATGGTTGTGGAATTCCCCTAATACCTAGTCTCCCCTCACATTGATCCCCTGTGCCTGTACTTTGTCAATATAATCTCAGTGCCCCCTTCAGTTGGGGATGTGGTTGGAGACAGAGAGACAGAGCAGGTCTCCCACTACCTCAGTGGGCACCTCTGGAGAATCAGCCTATTTTCCTTTCACCAGTGTCTGTCCTCTTGAAAATTAGTCTTGAGTGTATGGGGTGGCAGGGGGAGGGGAGTGAGTAGCAGACCTGAGTCCAGTAGCAGTATTATTTATCTTATTATTATTTATTTTATTTTTATAACAAACATTTTCTTTAAAATCATAAAAATGAAATGACATGATGATGAATTATTTGAATAAATAATTAAATAATTAAAATCCCTAGCAAGGGATTACTGAATTTAATCTGATCATACTATTGTGAAGTCATTTAGCCATTATTTGGAGAACTCAAAGAAAAATAAGATAAATATTGGAAGCTACATTTTAAAATTGTGACTCTGGAAGTAATAAAACTAGAAAATTTGTTTTAGACCTTTGGAAGTTAAGCAGATTATTGGACTAGAGACAGAACCTAACTCTGATTGTGAATTATAAAGTTAGTTTTCAATGGAGTATAAAACCTGTTTCTGTTGCCAAGTCTATTATCCTTTAGTACATAACACACCAGAAATTAAGATTCCACATATTCAGCAAAAGATGTACCATGAAGCAGTAAAAATAAGTTTAGTCATAGTTTATACAGATGCATATTTATAGGCAGAACAAAAATGCTTGAATAAAACTGCAAGGAAAGAAAGGAAGAAACCAATATTTAGTTTATTTCTTTAGATTTTCTTCTTTAAAATTCATATGTTTTGCATATATTGAGTGAAAAATAAACACTTCTTCAGTATTAATTAAAAAGTTAAGATTTCCCTCAATGTATTTGACAAGAACTGAGTAAATCAGTTACTAATGGTTATTTATTGAAAAAGAGATTAAGTATATCTTTAGTCATTTCAAGTTTACTTTCACAAGTAATGTTAAGATCTTAGAGTTCTTGTATAGTCTCAATTATCACAAACTGAAAATATGATTTACAAACTTGATAATAATTTTCATATATAAGTAAATGTCAGCATGGATACTTATAAAAGTAAATTGTATTAATCAATCCTCGGCTTAGAAATTAAATTCTGAAAGTTGTACAAATGCTCATACTTAGACACAGAAGTCCAACAATGTCTTCCTGAAAGATGGAAACCCAGTTGCATTTAGATCTCTATAATGTGGTAGATAATAGAGAAAATGACTAATAAATATTATCCCATTGAATCATCATCATAATCTATGAGGTCTAATACTCATAGCAGTCAGCAACCTGTAATCTCAGTTGCTTATAGCCCACCATGTCCATAGAAAGGCAAGGCTGGGCCTGACACATGACTCCAGCTGTCCACCTGCAGAGGGAAAGAATCTGGAAAGTCGCCCATCTGTCATTCAAAACTTCCACCGGGAAATGGCAAATATCGCTTTCGTTCACAGCTCATTGCTGAGAACTAGTCACTGGCATCACCCAACCACAAGGGAGTAGGGCCAGAGTGCCATCTTGCTTTGTGTCCAGGAGTGTGGGGAACAGGAAATACTTGGTAAATAGTACTGATCACTGCTATAGTAAGTGTTTGTCCTTATTTTAAGATAAAGAAACAGCATCTGAGGTCAAATAGTTCATCAAATCACAGTCAGTAAAAGAGCTAAGAGTCTATTAAAGAATTAAGCATACACTTAATGATATTGTTTTAGCAAATTCTGAGTCTACCAATTCTGTGTCACTTAGAATCACGTAGACACAAAAGAGTGAACAGAGATTGGCAGGTTATCTCTTAGTATCATTTTTGTGAATTCTGAAAACCTTTTGATATATTTCTAGCTACCTACCTCAAAAGTTAGAGAATGACAGTATTGACGGCTTTTTACCAGAGTTGAGTTCTGTAGGAAATTATTAGGGCCCTTGGAGTTCTTGGGTAATTTATTAAAGTTGAAGAGTAATGTGACTTGCATTCATTTGGAAGATATTAGCAATGGGAAGACAAAGAACTCTCAGAAAGAGACAATATAATCTATCTAGTCTGCCTCAAAATAGTGTACATTTTTCATTAAGATGAATACAGACAGTTATTAGACAAATCCAGGGGACATTGTTCACATAGAATTCTATATTCATGATGCTTCCTGAAGTTTTACACTGCATTATCCAAAAATATTCCTTTCTCCTAGGGTCCAAATGTCATACTTTTCCTCCAGTGTTAGGCCTTCTTAATAGTATTTCACTTCTTATGAGTAGGTTTTGGAAAATAACATATTATAGGAGTGTTTTGAGGAATCTACAAAAGGGTTCATCCAATGGAAACTCCCTTCTACAATTTCCTTTTTAACATTTGACACCTGAGCACTTGCTTATAGGTACTCTGCTTTTCTAGATATTTTAGTATCAAATAAATAGCATATTTACATTCTTTCTACTTAACACACAAGAAGTGTTCTCCTCCCTGGCTGCACGTTAATACCTTGAGGTGTTTTCAAAATATCCCCTTGCCCTTTCCCCACCCATAGCATCTGATTTAATTGACCTGGCACAGAGACAGGCCATGAATATTTTACAGAGCTCCTCTGATGTTTCCCATAGTAGCCTAGATTGAGAACAGAACTAGGAAATAGTTGAAAATTGTCCTAGACTCCCCATGTGGCTCAGTGGTTAAGGTACAGGCCACGTAAAACCCAAGGACCTAGGTCTGGGTTATTACCAAATAGTTCTAGTTATTAGATTAGGAATACAAGAAGTGTTTAACATTGCTCAATTGTGAAGAAAAAAGAAACAAATTACAATAGATTTGATTCCTCAACGTCTCCAATTCAGCTTCTGTCCCTAACACATGTTGCATCATGCATTGTTCTAAAACTTAATGGCCTTAAAACAAAGATACCACAGCAACTCTCTCTGGTTTCTGTGGGTCCAAAATATGGGATTGGTTCTGCTGGATGATTCTGGTCAGGGGTCTCTTGTGAAGAAGCATGTGATATTAGGTGGGGATACAGTCATTTGAAAGCTTGCTAGAGCTACTAAATTCACTTCTAACGTGGCTCACTAATATGACTGGAAGTTTGTGCTGATTGTTGTGGAAGACTTCATTTCCTCTCATAAAAAGCTCTCCAGAGGGATGTTCAGTGTCCTCACAGCACAGCAAATGGATAGAGCCAAAGTGAATGATCCATGAGCAAATCAGCAGGAAGCTGCAATGTCCCGTATGGTGCCTTTGGAAATCACATACCATGATTTTTGAATCATCTTTTTGGTTACATCGACCATCCTTGTTTAATGTTTGAGGGAACTACACCAAGATGCAAATATCAGGAGGAGAGAATCACTGGGGCTAATTTTGATTGTGGTTAACATAACCACCATTCTTTAAACTCTGCCACAATTAGTTTTCATCCAGAATATTACAACACCCTAATTGGCAACTTCATTTCTAATTCACTTCAGTGTTTTCCACAAAGCAATCAAAATGATCTTTTAATAAAGAGAATTGTAATGCCACTGTATTAAACTTAGAAATTCACACTTAAAACCTTCCACACAAGGTTCTGCAAATCTCATCCAAGCCTCCCCTTCACTTTGTCCTCAGTGCTCTGTCTTTTTACTAACTTCGTTAAGTCACTCAGCTCTTCCTCTTTCTCCTTACCAAGCCAGCCTCTTCCTCACTACAAGCCTCTTTGAGTAGAGATTGCTTTTCCCTCCCTTCCTCTTTCTCTGTCCCTCTCTCCCTCTGGATCTCAGATTAGATATTTCCCAGAGAGGTCATTCCTGCCTCATAACCTAACACTTCATTGAACCAGTATTTTCTGCTAAAACATTCCTCCCAATTTATAGCAATAAGTTTATGTTTATTTAATTACTGTCTCCCCACTATGGTGTCAAGAGACAAGGAAACAGTGCCTCTGTTTTGCCCTGCATTCTACACCAGGTACCTGGGATGCTGATGGGGAGAATAGTAGAGTCTTAATATTTGTTGAATAAAACAATGAATGACTTTTAGTCTTTAAGAGGGGATTTGAGTTGAGCTCCTCAAATTTCAATTTATGTTTCTCTTCTAAGCTTTGCCAACAATTACAATGCTAGAGATGAGAAAATGGACAGAAACAGCAACCAGAAATGTTTAGCTAAAAATGAAACCATTTCTCCTCTTTATTCTGGTAAATTTTCTTTTGCCAAAAACTTGAAAAAGATGATCTTTTTTGGACTATTGATTTGTAAAATGAGGTCTAAAAGATTTGAGAACATTTTTCTCTATTCAAAATGATTTCTATAAGTACAAAGGATGAGATAGAAAACCATCAAATCAATTACTGCCTTTGAATCAATAAGTACATTTTATATTTTTGTCAGATGTTTCTTAGCAAATGACTTAGGTATTAATACCTGTTCTTGTTTTTTTTTTGTGTGTGTGTGTGCATTCCTACTCACCCAAATCAAATGAAGAATAGCCAAAGGCATTATTAAGCAACAGAAAGAATATTGCCAACTGGCTCCTCATGCCACTGAAAGTCTTTGGGTCATGACAGAGGAAAATGTGAAGCCCAGTACACGATATACCAGAAAGTATGTGGCATATTACAAAATTAACACATGTTATTTTAATGCTGCAGAACATATCTACTGAAAGGTAATCTACCAGTTCTGCCTCTCACCACCTGAAAAAGAAAAAAAAGAAAAAACTCTGGCAAGATCACTTGCAGAGTTGAGAGTACTTTGAACTCCTTGCTTATTTGCAGTCCCTTCACTTCTTTAGAACTATGCACAGTTTTGATGTCTACTGAGCTCTGGAGGGGACTTGAGACTCAACTAGAACAGCTGTGAGGTAAGAGAGCCCTTTATCAGTAGGCACTAATTAAAAGTCTCATACCAATAGCTACCGGCTCCTTATTGCATTTTACAGACACTGAATTATTTTTAAATTGAAGGTTTGAGGTAACATTACACCCAGCAAGTCTGCTGGTGTCATTTTCCAACATCATGCACTCACTCTGTGTCTCTGTGTCTCGCTTTGGTCATTCTCGTGGTATTTTATGCTTTTAAATTTTATTATCTCTTCTAGGGTGATTTGTGATCAGCACTCTTTGATGTTACTATTGTTAATTGTTTTGGGTTGCCATAAACTACACCCATAGATGACGAGGAATTAGTACATGTTGTGTGTATTCTGACTACTCCATCGACCAGCTGTTTCTCCATCTCTCCCCCCTTCTCTTTGGGCCTCCCTAATCCCTGAGATGCAACAATATTGAAATTAGGAGAATTAATAAAACTAAAGTGACCTCTACATGTTCAGGTGAAAGGACTAGTTGCATCTGTCACTTTAACAGTTAGAAATGGTTATGCCCAGTGAGGGTGGTATACTGAGGAAGCTGACATTGGCTGAAATCTAGATGTCTTGTGCAAATAGGTAGCCAATTTAGGAATGCAAAGGAAAAATTCCTGAAGGAAATTGAAAGAAGAGACACACTTGGCCTGGCTGCCCTCATTTAGTGATGATTCTGTTGCTCATCAGTCCTCCTTCTAGCTGACTCTTTGGCCATGTAACGTGTTGCTTTAGCTTGGGGTCCTTGCATACTTATCAGTAACTGTCAATTGCTCATTTCATTCTTTCTGTGTTGATTTCATTATTTAATTTTTTATGAGAGAATACTTGTTTGTCTTCCCTTTTCTTTGGGAAGGGAGCAGCACACTGGGCCCTGAATGCCCTAATAACAAAAACCATATTACTCTCCCAAGATGAAAGAAATATATGGATATTTTAAGCCATCTTATAAAAAGTTATTAAACCTATGGAAATCAAATGATTTTGTATATTAGTTCTTCAAAGTATTGTTTACTGAAGATAAAAGAAGACTGTCATTATTAATGCTGAATAAAACACACAAACACATCACACATTACTCAGCTATCCAGGATGAAAAACACTCTGGTGAGTTCCAGAACATTAGCAGAATATTCAGTTCTTTCTTATTGCCCAGATAAAATTCATGATATAATAACAATTACCTAAGGATCTAAGAATGTTAGTGTAGGCTTATTTGATCTGCACAAATGCCCCATTTACCTTCATCTGTAATTTCCCCCAGGATCCATTTTTAAAGAAACACAAATCTAGGAAAAAATATATTCCCTATACGAGTGTTTTTAATATAATAAGTTCAGATGACTATTTACTTCACATTTATACCTGTGAATAGTGGTATATGAATTACCCGCTTTCTCTCTTTTCATACCACCCTCCTTTGAAACAAACCATAGGCTTAGTGGTTCTCTTGGGCACCTTTGTGACTACAGAGTGAATTTACTAAATTGTGAATTCAGTAAAATTGAAAAGCAAACTGTACTGGGGCTGATGCATGTGTACGAACTAGACATGACCTTATCCTAAGCATGGGGTTGATTGCATCTTTCTGTCTCTCCTGTTTATAATTTTCAATGATTGATAATGCTCAACTCAAGTATAAAGAAACAGAAGCTGCTGGTGGGATTTGTGAACTGCTTTCTGCTTTTAAGTAACTGCTGAATCGGTTCTCATTGCTGTTCTTGATTGTTATCATTTTTTTTTTTTTAAAGAAAAGGGGCAGACAGGAATGAAGATGAGCAAAGACAGGAAGGCAGGAAGAGAGAGGAAGAAGCAGCACTCTATTTTATTTAGTTGTTCATTTGCGTCGTTCCCACCAGATGTGAACCCAGGACCCTAGGATGTATACTGACTGCTCCCAACCACTACTCCACAACGACTCACTTCCTTCTTTATTCTTAAGAATTATTTTGACAAGTCACATTATTTTTAAGGAGAAAATATGTGATAGAAAATAATTCTTAAGAAGCATGCTGTGGCTTAGGGCTTAGGTGTCAAGTCAGCAGCTGTGGCACAGACCATGTAAAGTCCAAGGACACAGATTTGAGATGCAGGACTGGGGAGCAACCAAAAGAAATAAAACCTTGCTTCCTTCCTTCCTTCCTTCCTTCCAAATACTTCCTCTACTCACTTCTTTCCTTTTTTTTTTTTTTTTAATAAAGAAGTCATCATCTAAAATTTTGCACCCAAACTTTGCATCCAAAAGTGTGTTCATTTATAGCAGGTGTTATTGCTTTCACCAGCTGGCATACCCATTGCTCAGCAGTGTGGTTGGTGGTTGCTTTTGGCTCACAGATGCACACTTCTCTGGAGGATTGTCTCTGGCTGGTTGAAGCCACTCATCTCTGTGATGTTTTTTGTCCCCCAAAGGACCAGTCAATGACTGACCATTACAGAGTGTAACAGCTAACCTCTTTCCCTCTGAGTAGGACAACCTCTGAACTACAAACCATTCTCCTTCAAGTCATTCACCTCAGCTCTGTGTGGAATCATATTAAGGCTAACTTTTTCCTTTGGTCCTTTCCTTTTCTGTCTTGCTTTGTTCATGCCCTAAGAGTTTCTTTTGGAAACACTGCTGCAATAAAGGAGTGGGGACTTACAGGAGAATCCCCATCTCAGGTTGAATTTCCAGGGATCTCAGCCTCAGACACTACCTATTTAGATTCAAGGAGAAATTGGTTAGGCTCTGGAGACCAAAAACAAAAGTGAAAATTTGGGTTACTCTCCATGAGAATAACGACAAATGGATTACTGTCCATTTTTCTCTGGATAAAGAAAATGTGTCCATGTTGAAATCATTTCACTTGACAGTCTGAAAGTAAATCTGCAACAAACCTTTACTCTTCTGATCATCTAGGTCTAGATTCTCATCTTTTGCCCCTAAGACCTAGAGGTTAAAAACTTATCACCTCTTGAGCATCAGCTATGATAGGCACAATACTAGAAGCCTCCCAGATGTTATTCTACTTGATTCTCAAAATGGTTTATTGAGGGACATGTTATTATCCCTAATTTATTGATGATGAAATTGAGGTCAGACAGTTTGTCATGACCCATAGATATGTAGTCTGTAAATGGCAGAGTGACAATTCAAATTCAGGTCTGTTGACCACAAAAATTACACTCTTAATTAGCTCACTAGAGTTCATTAAAAGATAAGGACATGTATTTCTTCCTGAAGTGAGAATCCTTTCTATACATTTCTGTAGGACACACAGCTGATATCCCTTTGCCCATACTATACACCCAGCCCAGCATTTGCATGCTTCCAGTCATCACTTCCCACCATCACCCACCAAATAAATTGACTGAATTGCCTTTGAACACTACACTTGTCTTACAGGCACCCACCCTGTCCCCTGCTCTAGCCTGTAGCCTTTCCCTGAGCTCTGCAGCATCCCCTGATGAGACACCTTCATCAGCAAACTCACCTTTTTTTGGCTTCTTTCACCTCCCAGTCCCATTCACCTCCCTTGGACCCCACTGGGCTTCCTTGGGAACATTTTTTCTTTTCTTTTTAAAGAAAAGATACAGGCAAAAATGAGGGTGAGTAGGCAGGTACGTAGGAAGAGAGAGGAGGCGGAACTAATGTATTTCATTTAGTTGTTCATCTTGGTTGTTTCCCTGGGGTCTAGGTCTTGAACTGGAGACCTTTGTTTGCACATGGACTATGCTTGATGGACTAAACTGCTAGGCCACTAGGGCATGCGCCTGGATTCTCAGCTCATTGTCTGTTTCAGAGAGTTAACTAAGCCTACACATCAACACACACACATACATACAAATATGAAAATACTAATAAAATCACTTGGTATTCTGTACTTTTTGGTCAACTTCTATTTTAAAAAAAACCTCATTTTGTTATTTATTACAAAACAAAACAGTCTCATTGTAAAGAGAAAAAGAGGTCTGCATATTAGTTAATTCACATACCAATTTCTAATTTTGACAATTGTAATATGGCTATATAAAAGAATGTTCTTATTTTTTGGAAATACATACTAAAGTATTTAGAAGGAAGTTATGTCTTCGACTGACACTTAAATAGCTCAGAAAGAAATCACACATGCACATATGTAGAAAAAGAGATTAAAGCATTGTGATAATATAATTAACATTTAGGTTATCTGTGTATATGAGTCCTTTGTAAAATTCTTGCAAATTTTCTGTAAGTCTAGCATTAAGCGAAAATTCAAAAATACAAAAATACAAAAATCCTTCATAGAACAAAACAAATTTAGTTCCAACAGCCAGTTTCCAGGCTCCTTATTGAAAGTTACAAGCAGCCTGGGCTCAAGCTGCCTCAGGGATAAGTAGGCCCGGTTGGCTACTCCACTCTACTAGCATCTAGCCTCTGACCCCACTCACTAGCAACTGCTACAGGACCCTGTGTGTGTGGAATGTGAGGGAGGTGCTTAAAGGGGTTTCATCATATATGGTCAACATAGTTGTAATCTGGAGTCAGTGCCCACTGCACTCTATCAACGGAATTTGTGGAGATTTTTGTTTCTCCTTCCCAGAACTGACTTGCTTTCCTCATGTGGGTCGTGCCCACATGGGTTTTTTTTACACAACAGTAAACCTTCAGTGATGGTCAATTTTATGTCTCAGTTTGGCTAGGTTGTTGAGCCTAGTTACTCCATCAAACACCAGTTGTAGTTGCTGCTGTGAAGGCATTGTGTAGAGACAATTAACATCTACAATTAGTTGGCTCTAAGTAAAAGGACTATTTGCTAATCTGGGTGGACTTGATTTTATTAATTGAAAGTTCCTAAGAACTGATATCTAACTAAGGAAGAAGAAATTCCACTAGTGAACTTCAGGGAACTCTTGCCCAAGAGTTGCCCACGACACCCCTTCCTGGTGTCGGTTGTATTTCGGATTGATTTCAGAGTTGTCCAGTCAGCCCTCACAATCATGTAAGTCAATGCTTTACTGTCTGTCTGTCTATCTATTCATGTTACTGGCCTATCTCTTTTCCACCCATGAGTCAAGATCCAGATCCAAAGTATGCTTGCAAGTTTTCATGGTGGGTCTCTTCAACTCCCCCTTCTCCCTAGCCTCACACATACTTGCCTTAAGGAAAAGTCACATATGATATCTAGCCATAATGTATCATATATATGTTTTTTTCTGGAAATTTTATTCCAAGTATCAGCTATTATATGAATACCACTTGAACTGCTTCTCATTGTACAAAGGTCTGGGGGCAAAACTTCCCTGCTGAATAAATCTTTATTTTACAGTAAACAGAAAACATGGGAATGCACTTTTGATTTTTTTCTACTAGGGAATTAAAAATCATATATACACCATAGTTTGGATCCTTCCATAAGGAACCCTGAGACAATGATTTAGGGTTAAGTATAAGGGAGGTGGTTATTCAATAAAGACCAAAGGAGTTGGAGTAAAGTGAGAAGAAGGGGTGAAAGGGGGCCAATGAAGGGTATGTTATCAAACACACTTGATCTAACTGGGGAGCTCTAACAGTCCATGAGAAGCTGTACTTCAGAATAATCCCACCAGAGTGCTGAGAGAATTGGGGTGTAATAGACCGAATCTGTTTTGTCACTGGTTGAGGACTTCTCCCAAAAGATGCTAAGTCTCACCACCTTACTGTACTAGTGTAAGAAGAGTCAGAGGCACTTTCCAGCACCCGAGAGCATCTGAGTGCTGCAGTCAAAAGCAGGGGAGGAGGTAGAGTGCTGACAGTGTCTGTAACAGGCGTCCAAGTTTATGTGATCCAAGGTATATAATACACAATATTTACATTCCTTGCTTACTGGATTAAAAGCTACCTATTTAATAGTAAATCTTTTTCATCAATTTCTACTACCATTCTACCTTTGACAAATATCATGGTATATAACTTGTAAATTTTTTTTCCAGTCATGCTGTGTTTATAACCAAAAATGCCATTTATTCCACCTACATTCGTAAAGAAGAATGAAGGATTTTATCCAGAACAACCTTATTCACTGAAAAATAAAATGCACCTTCTTTAGACAGATTAGAATATTTACGGCTGTAAAAGCAAAAAACAAGTACAAATTCTTCATTTGTGGATTGTTTTAGCTGTGATGGAAATATCTACTTTCTTTAGAGTTTGGACCCTGTGCCTCAAAATGTTTCCACAAGAAGTAACTGCTGCAACCTAGGTTTTGAAGGAAGCTTCCAATGCTTTGGCTTTCTCTGTGATGTTCTTCTGAAAAGGCATCATGAAGTCATCGAAGTCCACCTCATACGTTAACCTCTCCCTCCGGAGCGCCCTCTTCCTGATGAGCTCTTCTGTTGCGGCTTCTGGACTCCACATCTTGAAGAGACAATCACATTCACAGCACATCTCAGCATGACTGTCAGTAAAAATGCCAGCTTCCTGATAATTTTCAATATGGCCAATTTAAAAATATCAAATGTATTTCTTAATTTATTTTTGTTTGTTTTTCCTCCTATAAAATATCAGCGATTACATGAGCATCACTATTTTTCATGGTGACTAGGTGAACCAACAAAATGTTCTCACTTTGATGACCCTCAAGTAAGAAGTTGTTCATTTTTAGGATTTCAGAAGCAATGGTATTAGGAAATTGCTTGGGTTTACTACCCTTTATGTCTCAAGGGGAACTCAAAATTATATTCATAATAGAAAGGAATGGGAGCTGATGGTCTCTTATTTGGTTTGGTTTAATGGGAATTGGCAAGACCACTAAATCTCTAAAGGTATCTTCTACTTCTTTAACTATAGATGTTTTAGACAACCACTGAAAAAATCAAGTTTTATTAGTCTGAAACTCTCACTTGCGGTGTTGGTAGTGAGCACAATAAGAAAGGGTTGTATCTGAGAAATACTGAGAAAAAGTATCTGTAGAACTTGGTGACTAAATGGCCATGGGAAATGGAATTGATCAATTAATACTTCAACTTTCAAAGAAAATTAAAATGTCAAAATGTAAATACTAATAAAAGGAACCAGATATTGGGAGTCAAACAAATTGAACTCATTGAATCACAAGTAGCAGGACCTAGTAAAAGAACATCTTCAAATAGTTCCTATGAATAATGATCTTTGGACATTTGTTTGGGTGGTCTGCATAAATAGTATTTTTTAAATTACACTGTGAGCTATGCAATGTTATGAAGATCTTTCCAAAGTACTTACCCTACGTGGAATAAATGTAATATCCACTTTCTTGGTATAACCCCTGCTAATCAATGAATCAAGATAAACCACGTTATCCTTACGTATTTTCTTTTCTTCAGATACAGTTGGTACAGTGTATAGTGATGAAAGTGGGTCCTAGAAACAAGACAAAAAACCTCTATCAATTTTTTAAAATTATATGTACACTTTCTAATATTATTTGTTGCTCTGTGCCTTACTCTGAAGTCAGAAAAAAAAAACCCCTGCTACTATACACATTGTAATTTGAAGTGAAATAGAATTTTATAACTTTGAGGAAAGATAAGCAGTTGCCTTCTTTAACTCTACTTAATTAGTAGTATGAGTGACTGATCACATGAGTCTTCAAGATCTCCATTCTTGATCTGTGCCATTCATATTTGAAAGAATAGACTCCTACTAATTATTGGTACATGAAATTCCTCTTTCACCTCTGACCAGCCTTACTCTTGTCCTCCATGTTTATTACTCTATACTCTCTGCCTACAAACCCTTTACTCTCTCTACTTCAATTGCCTATACTTCTCCAATCCGTTCCAATTTCATAACATGAAAGCTTTTCCTTCTTGAATGCATCCCCTGTCCTTTGTCAAGAATCTTCAGGGATCCTTCTTTTTCCCCAAGAGAAAGTCCCAGTCTAGAAATGCACTTGACACTTCCCTGCTAATGACAAAGTATTGATATATCACTAACACCATGGACAACCACCTCAACCTTCTACTGGAAGCTGTGAGGCACACAGCCACTCCAGATGACGAGGAACTCCCAACTGGTGCCTTTAAAACCTTCTAGAGTCATTTTGATAATCACTCTAGAGTGGCACTCCATATCCAGGGTTCAGTGGTAGACTTTAAAATTCCTTGAGACATGGTAAGGTGGGTAGTTAAATATTATGAGACCAAAATTTAAATAAATCTTGCTTTACTTTATTCCTCATAACGACTTCCCTCCTTCCCTTTTTGGAATATCTCATTAAATCTATACATTTCAGGACTAAAAATATACGTACTCAACACCAATTAATCATCTTTTCTTTCTTCCTTTCAGCATTCTAACTATTTGACTGGACCTATTTGTTTTTTTTTGTGTGGATTCTGTTTGCAATGAGCAATTTTTAGACTTTTCAGTAATAGATATTCTTCTATTGGGTAATTTTTTTAAGGTATTGTATAATAGTTCTATAAATATGGGTTGTATAGTAGTTTGTCCATGTTGGGTAATGATGTCAGTAATGCCCTTATCCTATCCCCCCAGATTTTTTAAGGAGTTCTAGTTATTACTAGTGGGTAATCATTTCTCTTACCTCTTCTTTCTTAACTTCAGCACCTTCACTCTTCACTTTAATAGCTGGCTTGCCTTTGAGTTTTTTATTATCTGCTGGTTTTGGTAAGTTATCTAGCTTTTCTTTAATCATCCCAATTATTCTATAGTCAGCATATGCTTTTGCAGTATCCATGGCACTATGGCCTGTTCAAGGAAGTTCAGTGTTACAATAGGCAGGTGAATAATAACCCTTACATAGTAAATCTCAGCACTTCAGCTATAAAGCAGTAAAGTAGATGGTATGTGTACATTCACAGAGCAAGATCAGGTATTACCTATGGTAGACCCAACTCTAAAATATAATAATTTAAAATGACATTTACTGGCAAAATATTTTTCTTGTATGATTTTTTGAGCTGGTTTCTTAAAAATGAATAAGAATTATTGGTAATTCCTTTCTGGTTTTCTTCCCACATTGGGCTCAATTCCTTTCCTGTGACAATTTTACATCATCCTCCTCTTTCCATTATTTTAAGGAGCTGTATTTAAAAAGTCCTCAGCAAGTTCGAGGTTACAAGTGCTGTAAGCAGAGGGCTGGGTATTGTGATGTTCTCAGGCAAACCTAATGCAGTATCACCTGTGACTCAGAGGTAGTCTGGTACAGCCAGGGGTATGAAGGTGGCTCTCTCAGATCCAATGAAACAATGGGCTCTACTCCAATAAAATAAAATATCCAAGAAAGGAGCTCAACTGTTCATTCAAATAATTGTATCTATGACATGACATGACATAAGGCTAGCTTTTCATTTACTTCCTAGAGAAAACCTTCCTAGAGAATTAACATTATGCAGCTTTAAAGAAGGAATCCAATATCTATAGAAGCTTTAGACCATGCCAATTATTAGGAATTTACAGTTTTAACAGTGTGATTACTCAAGGTCTAATCTATAAACTGGTACAGTTTACATTACATTACATTACAGACTACATTTGTCCTACAGACAAATGGTTACTGAGCCACAATGAAATAGTTGCAGGAATTAAGAATAAGTATTTAGAAATGCCATACCAATTTGATAGATGAAATTTTTGTCATTTGAATATAATGATTAAAAAAAAGGGCTTTTTTTCCACCTCACTTTTCTACTAAATAATCGATTCTATTTTACATAAGTACCAATCCACAACAGATAGTAAACATAAAGAACTTTAACACCAATTATTTGGGAAGCACTGAGTAGAAGACAAACTTCCAAAACATTTAACTCAGACTTATTTCTGCAGCAGTAACTCAGGGGAAAATATGGTCCTATAAGAAGAGAATCAGAACGGATTTGGAACTCAACTTTCATTCTCTTTTATAAACCCTAACCTTCGGTAATAGGTGCACATACCTTTTCTATTTTCCAGTTGGAATTTAGCACCGATATCAAGTAGGTATTTTACAGTGTCCAGCCTACAGCTCTCAATGGCTCTGTTCAAAGGAGTGGAGTTGTTGATGGAAAGTGCATCTATTGTGGCTCCGGATTTCACAAGAAGCTCAACAATATCCTGTTGGCCTGCATGGCATGCAAAATGAAGTGGAGTCCACAGAAAATTATCTGTTGCATTAACGTTTGCCCTAAAAATAAGATAGATGTACAAGCTAAAAATATGGGCTGTTCCAAGCACTGGAGGAGAAAAATGCTAAGTAACACTTAATAATGCTTTATCAAATTGTCCAAGTGCAAACCAGGAAACTGAGTAAAGTTAAACTCTGCCATTATTTTCCTTGACTCATGTTTTGTATAATTCAACTGTGTTACCTTTCTTTATAGATAAATACGTTTGTTTAGTTTTAAGTGGCACTCTATATCCTAGGAGTTACAATTTTTGCAAGGGTTAAAATCAAGAAAAATTGTAACACTGGATTCAATGAAGATGAAAGTTGACAGGGAATACGAAAGTTTCATTTTCCCATTTTGTATTGATTTTCTCTACATTTTTAATGCACCTTCATTATTAAACTTCTTAAGCATTATAATGTATATTTAAATTCACTATCCAAAAGTTCAATTCTCGTTAGTTGCTCATGCTCTTAATAATATACAAATCTGAGTCCTTCTTTGACATTAAACGTGATAGTAATAACAATGACTCTTACCATGTATGCAACTATCGTGCTGCTAAGTGCCTTATATATTTTAACTTACTGTCCTGGAACACATCCTGTGAGCTGAGTTCCATGAGAACACCATTATAGAAATGAGAAAACTTAGGCAAAAAAGGTTAAGAGACTTATGCTAGGTAATTCAACCATGGTAGAAGGCATTAAACCTGAGTAATTGTTTTAGTTTAAAAAGTTAAAAATGCCCTATTTTGATATTTAAAGAGTTACCAAGGACAAGAAACTCTCTCTGGAGGAGAAATTGACTATTCTTCCTCCTTCTGGTCACCATTCCATTTGTCTGAGTTGAGTACACAAAAACATCAGACAAATTAAAAAGCGCCTCCCCCTAAAATGAGAATGTTCTAGAGACGTGCTGTACAATATTATTGTTTTGGTCAGCAACACTGTATTGTACAATTAAAATTCAATTAAGTGTAGAACTCATGTTATCTGTTCCTACCAAAACATTTTTTTTTTTAATCTAAAATAAAACAAAAAGGTGATTCCACACCATTAAATAAAGTTCTGTGACCAAATTAAATTATTTTAGGAAGCCAGTGACACCCAGTCAGAAGGCTGCTTCTACCCGCAACAAAGAGTTGTTTATTTTGTGCATAGTTGTTACTAACAAACTATCTTTGTGTACCCGCTCCCATGTTCCCCGGAGTCTGGTTCCCCATATAGGTTCTTGTAAGCTAGACTTAAAGAACGAAGGACTTTACCAAGCTACTAAAACTCCGGTGTTCAATGTGAAAGCTCATGAACACAGAAACCTTACTCAATCACAAAACATACCCTCTCTCGAGCAGAAACTTGACGGCATCTATGTTTCCATTTGCGCATGCAGTCATTAATGGAGTTTTGTAATAATTGTCCTTCATATCCACGGGTATTCCTGACTCAAACGCCTTTTTCAGAGAAGCCAGATCTCCTGCCTTGGTGATAAAATTGATATTTGAAAATACCTTCCCAGGGTCATCAATGTACCAGGCAGAGTCATCCTGAATCGGGTGCTCTGGTGGATGATCTTGATTAAACCGATGGCAATCGGTGATGTTCTTGCAGGTTTCTATCATGTAATAGGGCGGCCCACCATCACTCCGGCGGGGGAACGCTTGGTCGGGGATCATGCAGATGGGGAGTGGTAAAGCAAACTTGCCTTTCTTCACTCTTTTGGCCATCCCTTTTTTTTTCTTTGGCCCAAAGGATCCCAAGACATACGACTTATTTAAGTACCTGGTTCCTTTAAAGAACTCACTGATGTTCACACCTCCCCCTCGTGTTTTTTCATGAAGCTGAGCTATGACAGCCAGCTGTTCTGAGTTCACAAAATCTTGCCTCTCCTCCAGTGTCAACACAAAGTCCTCCTTGCTGACTGTCCCGTCGCCCTTGTCCACAAACGAAAAGGCCTCCTGAAGATAAGACTCATGTTCTACTGACCAGTCATGTAGTCTAAGGGCCCAGGGAGGATTTGGATTTCTGGCTCCTGGCCTGGACAGTTTATTAGCGATCTGCTCTGCCCGCCGTATTTCCTTGCCTGCTGCCTTGAAGCCTCCTTCCTTAGCTATTGTCCTGGGCGTTTTATGCTCTAAATTCTTCCATTTCAGGTCACATCCTAAAACATGAAGCGTCACTATTATAATTGATGCTGAAGCATCTGCATCATCCTACAAAAGACATTCATCCAACTCTTTTCTTAATTTGCATGATTAGCCAAAAGTTTGTGCCCAAATTATTCCTAGAGATGAACATATTTGGCTACCATAATTACAAAATGAGGGTATAATTTTTTTCCCCAGTGAGCTTAATTTTTGTGAATTCTAAGGGAGACTTTGCAATTTATAGTATCTGTCCACAAAGAATTAGGAAGCAAATATTACATTGGCAGAGTTGCTAAGGAGACTTCCTGCCAAACAGGAGAGAGTAAGGGTGACATATAAATCTGGAAGGGAGCTGGGTTCAAACAGCTTACATAGGACCTTAAAAACTCAGACTGCTGAAAGACATTTTCTTTCTGAATGATAACGACTGTAAATCTGTGCATAATTTAAAGTATATTTCATCTGTATTCTCCATGAAGTTAACATAATTTATATTGATCTGTTTTTATTTTGTCTTTGTGAATAAGCTGAATAGAGGAAAAAATAATTTGTATAAAATAGAAATATGAAATATTATGAATATAAAAAATAAAATCTGTAAGTATTGCAGTATATTTGTGCAAGCTAGACATTAAAATTCATCTTCCTTTTTTGGTCCATTGCTGAAAATGATGACACTGACATTCTTTGTAGGTATTCTCCAAAGAGATGAACTTTTCTGATTGCTTTGGGGAATTTACTTAGTGCTATCAGGAAGGCTGTGTTGTCTATAATAAGTCTTGAGACAATGAAAATCCATTATGTTTATAAATAAGTCATACTATGAAGCTCCTTCTACTGTTTTTAGTCTAGAAGAAGGTTCTTCTGTTGTTTTACCAATATCACAATATCAAAAAGATTGCTAACCAGTCTTTCTAGTAATCAAACTGTATAGGCAACTATATGCAAAAATAAAATATGCCCCTCCAACATGCTACAGGTTTCTTCCTTGTCAAAAAGAAAATTAATCACCCATTTTCAAGACTGATATTTTCTTTGATATTATCAAAAATTAATTTTTTATACTGAGATTGAGCCTTTTACTACTGATAGAAAAATTCAAAGAGAGTATTGGACAAAAAAAATTCTAAATTTTCTAGATTGGACAATGGTTAAAAACAGTGTTGTGGGAAGGAGACCCTGAAACTGATTTTGAGAGTATAAATCGATAGCATGATAATCTGTATTAACTCTGAATTTTTGCTGTAGTTTTTGGCTTATTTGGAGTACCTGGGGGCTTATCTACCATCTCCCTACATTTACCCCAATACTAAGCATCAGAGAATTTTAAAGGTACTTTAGCATATCCTCTTCTACTCTGAGTTCCTTCCTAGTTAGAAACCTGTATGTGGCTAAAAATCTCCAATATCCCAACTTAAAGATCTCAAAGCAATTTTCTCCCTCCTCTTAACTTGGGACTTTTTGTCCCCTCCTTTATGACTAACAGATAAACACTCATTTGTTCCTTCTCTGAGTTATATTCATCTGTGATCACGATGCTTCTAGTAGTCATGGGAGCCTGAGGCCCATAAGCAGGACTCTCCATGGGGTGCTTAGGAGACCACACCACCCTCCCTGCAAACTGCTCCAGCGAGAGGAGCAGGGGCATAAAAGGAGCTTATTAAGGAAGATGATTAATATGGGAAAGGAATCCAGCCAACACAAATGTTTTCCATTTAGTACAGAAGAGAATAAACCAGGGAGTTTACTCAGAAACAAGCAACCCATTGTTAATGGTTTATTGCTGCTCTGATCGCCTTCCATCCAAGATTCTAAAGGTGGGACTATAAATGATAACACATCTGCTGTAGAACTGGGTCACTCAAATAGTATCTCATGATGTGGTTGTACTTCCAGATAGACTACAGAACTCAGAACATTTTCAGACATATATTTAGAGAGACAGGCTCATCTTATAATTCACACAGGAAGGTGAATGTTTTCTGCATTACTGGGCAAGGCCTTTTGCACGACCTAAACTCTGGTCCTTGGATTCTATGACTTTGTCCCAAGAATACGTAAGTGATAGAGTCTATGTTTGGCAACGTTTGTCTCAACAAGAAATTAATCAACATGTAAAAGGTGGAGAAGCTTGTCTCCATGGTATAGAATACAGAATGTTAAAAAAATGAAATGTCAGAATAAACTGCTGATAGTGACAGATTTGGAAACAAGATGGATGAGATTTATGAGGGCAGAACTAGCATTTAATAGGTTTCTTCTTCATTTGCGAAAAGTGTTTATTCTTTTGAGGGGATGGGGAAAGAGTATGCACCTATGCAGTAAAAGTGGGTCTATTATTACACTATTAGCAATATAGACACATTCGTCTTGGTTAGAATATTAGTGATTATAGAGTAGGAACTCTAGGTTTGAGTGACTTCTAAAATTCTGTGCCTTTGTACAGGACAGAAAAACAAAAGCACCAACTCTGTTCTCCTATTCATTGGACTTCAACTATTTTTCATTAACTGGAAAAAATTCTACAAAGTTCAGAATGCAGTTCCATCTCTAACAAAAAGCTAAAAATTTTAGTGTTCAATTAGCATGTACTTAACATGAAATTGGTCCATATTTTTCAACTTAATTAGCTCACCTTATCATTTTAAGGACTACATTAAGCAGTATTTAATATAATATATAGCCCTAAATTTTAAAAACCACAGGAAAATCTAAAATTATAAACATGACTTACATTTAAAATTTTCCATGAAAATTTTTATTTCATTGAATGTTCCTATTTCCCCTATAATTTCAAATGATTAAAAAAAAAAGCTGTCCGCATTTGACGCAAGACTATTTCTAAATATCAAATAAGAATTCAGGCTAAAACTTAGTCCTAGTGTCTGTCCTATTTTAGGTTGACACTGACATTTTTTAAAGGAGTTAATTAACCATAAATATTTTAATAATTGATTGACACATGAATGTTACCCTTTCGATTTTTACCAATAACCTAAAATATCTGGTAAAATAGATTTATATCACTTATAAAACCAGCTTCATGATTTAACAGAAGGCAGTTCAATTTTCATTCTACATATATGAGTGAATTGGGTTACTGAGAAAAATAAGCAACTGGCAGGTGACAAGCCCCAATTCTCTGCTCATCCATGACATGGGTAAATCTTAAAGACTTCAAGCATAAAATTGCTAGACCATGTTACCTCGCTGAGCTAAATATTTACAGCAATCTGCAAAGCCACCCATGGCAGCATAGTGAAGTGGTGTGTTCCCGTTCATTGCAATCAGCCCCATGTCTCCATTGTAAGCAAAAAGAAGTTTCAAAATCTGAAAAATAAATAGTGGATATTGTAAAGGAATAGGGAGGCACATTTACTAAGTGAAGACTGTGCTATCCAACAGAGCTCAGATATAGACTGTTTTATCACAACAACGTTGATCTAAGGTACAGAAAACTTGACTCAGCTGAGGCACCACCATTGTTGTCATCTAGGCAATTTTAGAAAGCATTATAGACTATGGTGATCAGAGGAGCAAAGTCTTTACTGTGTTTTCTTTGTTGTATAAGCTTTTACTATAGGGAAGCAACTCAGTGACAAAAATAAAATTAAATTGAAACTCAACAAAAATGGTTTTTGCAATGTCACTGTACCTATGAGATAGTATACTTCAAGTTTAAAATGTAGGTGGATCATTAGTTGCACAAAAATATCATGGAGATAAGAGTCTGTTGACATTTTTCTCCCCATAAGTAGATCATGCCATCTTTTGAAGATTCTAATATGTAATGTAGGCATAAAAGAGTAGTTCCTATTGGCAAAAGTTTTGCATTGCTATAATTAAAGATATGTAAAATTATTAGTAGTAATATTAAATGAAGAAATTAGCAACCAGATGAAGCTGAATAAAGAGCTAGAATGTTTATTAAAATAATATTAGATATAAATATAATTTGACATTTATTTAGGGAAATCAGAATTTTATTAGGGAAATTCTGTCCAGTGTAACCCACATGATAATAAAAAAAAAATTGAGAGAAAGGACAGAATATAGTAGGCAAAAATGGTTAAAGCAAAGAGTAGATTATTACATCCAAAAAGCCTCCTTTGGCAGCAAAATGTGCAGCATGGTGTCTGTCATTGTCAAATACATTCACTTCACCTCCTCTTTCCAATATACCTCGAACTATTTCTATCACTCCTTCTCTTGACGCTTCCATTAAAGCTGTGCGACCTGTGGACTGGACAGGAAACAGATCAAATGCTGTTTATTCCTGTCATATTAAATAACATTCAGTAAAAATATGCTCTAAACTCATTTAGCCCTAGATTTGCATTGACATGTTAACTTCCTACATTTTTATTAATCTCATGTTAAAAATAGAGGGAAAAATGAAGTCAGTACAATGAGTTAATATCCAAATTGTAGAACTCTAAAATCAGAGACTAGGTGAGAAATCACACTAAAACATGTATTTTTTGCAAAGAAAAAGGGATACAAGAGGGTGAAATATATGTTCAAATTAGGTTACAGGTTCTAAAGAAGAAAATCTATTTTCATTGCCTAGAAATGGCAATTATAAGGATTTTTAAAACTCAATAAAATTAACCAAATGAGGAAAGCAAGCAAAATGGTCAGGGGCAACAGCCAAGCTGCATATCTTCTTTCCAACATGATCAACTTTTTTCAGGTGTAAGTGATCTCTTTCCTATAATGATCTTTTAACAGTATGCATAATAAACATCAATTTTCCAAATATAATTAGGAAATAGACTATACATCAATATAAGCATAACGAAAGTATATCACCTTAAAGCATTCTGAATAGAAATAAATAGTCTATAAGCTCAGAGGATAAATCTGCCTAATTTAAATGCAAAAATTATACTAATAAGAGTGTATAATTGAAAAATAAGAATTTTTATAATCACAGGAACAGTCATACTGAGTTGATAGCATTTGGATTGGCTCCTTTTTCCAGAAATGTCAGGCACACATCTTTCACATCATGTGCTTCTTCACAAGCTCTGAGAAATATTGGTTTTCCTTCATAAGAAGAATTGTTGACATCCGCACCATGTTCCAGGGCAACTAATACACAGCGATAATGCCGCTTAGTAGGTAATATGCAGTAAAACAAAATACCTGCAGAAAAATAGAATTTCCCCAAAGCACTTCATTAATAGTCTCCATAAATTTGAATCTGATAGGAAGGAAACAAGAATACATTAAAAATTAACTAGTTGAAGGTTGTAGATCAAAGGCAATATTTGCCTTGGTTTTCCCTTTGAAACTAATTGAAACTCCAAGACAGAAAGTAACCAAACAAACAAAAAGAAACTCCAGCTCTGACAGAGTTAGAAAACAGTCATAAGAAACGTTAAAGAGTCAAGTTTAGAAAGAAAGAATCTTGGAGTACTGACATATGAGCCCCTACTAACCTTGGGTATTTGGTAGCCTGTAATCAACACCCAAATGTCCCTTCTTGGATGTGAAGGACTGGGTGTCCAGTGGGCTACTGGTGGGTCCCTGGGTTCCCTCTGAAACTGTTTGTAAGTAGTAGGTCAGTATAGTGGCAGTGAGAAGAAAAACTTGATGGCAAGTGACTCTGCCAGTTTGCAAAATGATTTTGTTCCACTAAAGAGATAAAAATGCTAAATCCACACTCCGGGCCTATGATCTATAAGTACTCAACACAATCTATGTCAAAAATGTACTACAGATAGGAGTATTGCTGTAATTCCAGGATATTGTTGATAAGAAAGTTGAGCAAGCAAACTCCAAACTAGACTTTGAAATGACCTCACTCTAAAAAGAGGCTTCATACAAAAAGGAACAATAGCCAATAAGAAAGCAGCATGTAATCCATGAACAAAGATATTAAAAGAAAGGAACCTAATGAAAGCTGGGCAAAAAGTATACACTAGAAAACAATACCATGTAAAAATTACTGACTGACCCATTTCCATGATATACAAGGATTTAAGTATAACTTTTTCTAAAATAACAGTGCAAAGATAGAACAAAACCTAAAAAAAGGACGACTAGGGAAGCAGAAGATAAGTAGCAGGAAAAGACAAAATTGAGCTAGTAGAATTTAGCAAAGAAATAGTAAAGAAAAATGAAATGAAATGGAAGTCAAATTGTAAACAAGATAAAGGAAAGCAGGTACTATTAAAATCATGACTGGAGACAGAAGGAACACTTGAAAAAAATTAAGAAAAATGTTATTTGATAATATGGAAATTTAAATGATCTAGAGTAACAAAAACTATTTAACATGTAAACAACTGATATTCAGCAATAAAAGACCAAATGGAACAGGAAAAAAAATACAAAGTGTCCTGTGAATATATAGGTAAAAATTCAAGTTCTCTACAAAGCAGAAAAGTCTAGCTGGTCTCGAGGTTTTTCCAAAGCAACATTCAATGCTAGAAAATAATGAAAAGATCTCTACAGTGTCCTTGGGAAAGAAAATAGGGAAATTTTTGTGAAACTGATCAATCAAATCAAATCAATCAAACCAATGTTCATATGAAAAGGCAGTGGACATGATCAGTTTAAAGAAGGAAAAAGAATTGAAGCATATAAACCCAAAGGAGTGAATTAAACTATCTGAAGACAAAAATGACTCAACAGATCAACAGAGAATGTGGGACTAAAAGAACAATGGTAGTTGCTGAATCTCATTAAACCATTGAACCAAAGTGGATTATATTAGGAATTCTAGATAGAGAAAGAATATTATAATCATAGAATAGAATCATAGAAATAATTATATAATTTAGCAACAACTTGGAGGGAAAAAAGGGATAGTAGAAGCATTTTACTTTGTTTATCTTTTACTACTAGAGTTTGAGGTATTTGTTTTAAATAGAAAAAGACACAAAGTGATTGATGTCTATTACTTAAAGGTATATAAAGAATTATTAAAAGAACTAAGATCATTATAACTTACTAAAATTGAGGGTTGGCAGAGAGGTAAACATGGTGAAAGGAGGGGTTACTGTACTAATCTCATCTTTCACAGTAAAGAATCAATGAATATCGGTTAAGGCTTAAGGTACCATCTTAAGAAACATAGGTTTATGTATCCATGCAGTTATCAAGTTAAACATTAAAAAAGCTAAAAACATACCATGAATTTGAGAAAGTGCAACCAGAAGGAAAATAGCACACCACATAGGAAAATATTTGTATATATGTTAAATATAGTCCCTTCATAATAATCATGGAAATGCCATGTCTCAAATTTCATTTCTTCCCACATACATTTAAAAATGACCCTAGAGAACTGAAGTTCATTCCAGAATCTACCTTAGTCCTCCCATGTTCCCAAGCGCAACTTCTTTCTACATCAAACTGCTCTAGAAAAGGGGACAAAATCTGTCTGTAGTCCTAAGTTTAAAACCACTTGAGGTTCTGAAATGTAAAAAATAGGAAATGCCTTCCATGTTTTGGTCTAAAGGAGACCAAATGGTGGATGACTAGGAATAGGATAATATCAGTATACATGTTATGTTGAAAATTCTCTACATTAAAAAGAAACCATCAACACAGATTAATCTAATTCTAATTCTCTCTTAAAATGAGAAGGCTCTTAAAATTCATTTCCCCAAGATACACGTATACCCTTTTCAAATTATGGGGACATAATGTCCTTAGGTACAGGAGTAAGAATCAAATCTTTCACTTGAAACCATAAGTAATTCACTTCTAAAAGTGGAAATCAAATATGTCCACCTTATTGATTTTCAGCTAAAAGTCAGTTGCATCTGCTGAACAGACTGCTGGAATTTTTACCTTTTCCTTCATTGTCCACTATGGTCATGTCAGCCTTTGCTTTTGCTAATATTTCCATTGACAGTTCATGGCCCAGGTCTGCAGCCCTCATTGCCGGAGTACAGCCCATCTGGTCCCGTACATCCGGGTGAGCACCCAGGGTGAGGAGAAAGCTAACCATGTCAGTATCATTGGAAACCGAGGCCAAGTGCAGAGCGCTGTATCCATTGATCGGGTCTGTGAAATTGATTAGCTCAGGGTATCCCAGCTTGGTTAACTTCTCTATCTGCTTCTTGTCTTTCTTCCGAACACACTGTAGCACTTTATAGATCTGCAGATTCTCAAGTCGCTTATCTGCTAAAGCCATGCTTGGCCAGCTTCTTGAAAACGCTTTCTGAACCAAAACAGTAACTGCAGCAGCAAAAAACAATATAAAACTCAAAGTTCATTTTGTCTTCTTTATTATGGTTATTTAATACATTCATGGTTATTTCATATTTTAAGTTTTCCCTAAGAGCTTAAGACTGTATCTTAGGACATGTTATGGTCATAATTTATTGTGATTGATTTCATGAAAGTAGAAATTACACACACATACACAGACACACAAACGCACACACATATATAATATACACAAAAATATCCAGCTAGCATAAAGTTCAAATATTTCAAAACAAATTTTCCATCATAATGCTAGTCTTGCTAAGCAAGTTTCTTGTTAGCACATTTAATCGTCCCTCTGGACACAGCTTTCCCACTTATCCCTGAGGAAGGTAAGGCTAACTAAATTGCCAAGCTAGGAATTTGAACTTCCTTCGCTGTGTGGTTCTTTGCTTATATGTCTCCACAATGTCGCCCATACTAATATGAGCAGTTAAAAATGTCACAAAGAACATGCAGAATTTTAAACTGGTCATTCTTAACAGGCGCCTACTGGGCTCTACGGGATACCAGACAGGTGATGGATGATTTGTGTGTGGTCTTACACAGGAATGAGGCAGGTAATTGGTGGAGAGACAACTGTAAATTTTCACAAATAATTCCACTTCTAAATGAGCATTCCAATATGTAATTTTATCTCCTTTCATTGTTTATAAATAAGCAATTTAATTAATAGGACATACTAGGTATGCCCAACTTGCTTTTTCTTAGCTTTTTCTGGGAAAAGAACCCCATTATCATTTAGGAAATCCCTTTCAGATAACACAGTGGCACTCTTCTAGGACTTCATTACCATACCCTCCCAATTTGTCTTACCGTTACCACAACGACCGCCTCTAATCCAAAATTCTCTTCTCAGTCCCCAGAAAAATCATTTAAACATGTAGATCTGGTACAACTCAGCAAGCCTCTACCCCCAGTATGTTGAATTGGGCTGCCCTTTCAAGAGCGGTGTGCCGAGGGTCTAGGTCTGGAGATGTCAAGAGCGCCTGGATGAATCTGTTAAAAAATGAATAGGGGTAACGGTGGACACAGTCATGGGTCCCAGACCCAGGTCTGGCCTGCTTGAGCGAACACTCTGCAGAGTGTTGAAGCATATGTTCAGAAAAGACATCAGCCAATCAGCATTCCATGAGACTTTTCTTCCAGAAGGATATGGACCAGCTGCTCTCTCTGAGTGGGTAAGCGGTAGAGAGAGGGGCTGGGCTGCAGGCCACCTTGGGGCCATCATGGAGAGAGCAGTGTGTGTTGGAGAGATGGAGAGACTGTTAAGGCAACAGTTGCACTTAAGACTCTGTTGCTACTGTTCAAGGTCACCTGAGTTCAAGCCCTTCCCTGGACCTCCATCAGCCTAAGATAGTTAGCGTGAAAATTTGCAACAAAAAGATTTGCAATGAGAAGATGCAATGAAGATTCCACAAAATCTGAAACTATACACCACCTTTTTTTTCCCCATCACCCCTGCTCCCTCCCCAATATTCCCCATGGCAGTGAGTTACACTATTACCACTGTTCCTTCTTTAATGGGCCTGTCTAGGCTCCCTTAACATATCCAAGGCTAGACCAGGACACACCTCTCTGTTCTCACACTCCCTGGGGTGATCTCATCACACCTTGCAAGTTTCATCCCAGTTTATAGTTTCTTGTTGTTCACTGTCCAGTGTATAGCTATCTCCTACTTTCCCCAGAATTCACAGTTATTTTGCCCTTGGACTCCATTTCCACTTGGATATCAACAGGCATTAAAAATGTGACATGTTCAAAGCATCACCCTGACTTCCTCCATTTCTCCCCATTTCCAGTAATAGCATCACCATTCATCCACCTATTCAGATTAAAATACTAGAAATTACTCTTCATTCTTGTCCCTATTCTTTAAAGTCATCAATTCTACCTCCAGAATATGTCCTGATATCAATTCCCAAGTTACTATACTCAGGTAAATCATTGCACAACCTCCAGTTTATCTCACTACTTCCACAATAGAACCCTAAAATTCACTCGACTCAGTTCCCAGAAATGTTTTCTAAAATTAGAGGAGATAAATCAGGCAAGGTTCTACCCCAATATTTTTTATAACTATTTTAAACACAAAAATGAAATACCTATATATCCACCACTGAGATCCTACCATTAATATTTTACTTATTTTGTTACTTATTTATCCATCCCTCTGTCAACTAATCTTATTTTTTGATCCATCTCAAAATAAATCACAGGCAAATTCCATCATCTATATCCTTAACCGAAGCTCAATATTTGACTACAGTTCTTTTTTTTCCCTTTTTGGTCTTTTGAATATATAATAAACATACAAGTATTAAGTATCACTCTATAATATTTTTAAAAATACATCTCTATAATCTAAGCCCCTATCAAAATATAAAACATTATCTTCACACCAGAAAATTCCCTCCAAACGTACAAAAAAAAAAAAAACTCAACATTTTATTGATTCATGTATCATACAATTCCTTTAAAATACAATTAAATGTGTTTTACTGATTTTTAAATTTTTTTAATTTTTAAAGGAAAGGTGCAGGCAGGAAGAGAGAGGAGGAAGAAGCACTTGATTTTTATATGGTTGTTCACTCTGGTTGTTCCCTCCCCGCCTCCCCCAGCCTAGGACTTGAACCCAGAGGTATGTGACCTGTGTTCCTGGGGAGGTGACTGACCTAACCACTACTCCACTAGGGCATACCTCCAAACTATCTTTTAAAACAACTCTAATAGTGTTCAGCTGTAATCAGAATAAGTCCAAACCTTTCATGATCTCTTTCTCGCCCCCCTCTGACCGACTTCCAGTCACCCTTGCTTTAGTGATCTCTAACCATACTAGTCTGCTTTGTTTTTGGAAGAAAAACTTCATTCCTGACTCTAGAACTTCTTGTTCCCTGGAGTGCTCTTTGCTCAGGAATTTTATTCGTGGCACATCTTACCATGCAAATTGCAGTCACCATGTTGCTTCATCCTTCTGTTTTACTTTATGAGATAAGCTTGGTACCACTGAGATGTTTCTGATTTCTGATAAAATATTTCATGTCTGATGAAATGAAATATATTCAATATACTCATTGTGTGTCTCTCCCACTATAATTACCATTATTTCTCCATCACCCAGAGCCTGAATCTGTGAGGCATTCAATACATGTTTGACTGAAAGTAAAAAGAATTGAAAAGCGAAAGGAATCAAAGAAAGCACTAAGGTATCTGGCTCCAGCAACTAGCAATCTGTGACTGAGATGGGGAGTTCAGAATGGGGTCCATATTGGTCCAGGAGTATAGACAGTTAAACTTCGGGCATGCCAAGTTAGGGTCCACAAGACAACAGGGCACATACTTCAAGAGAGATCTGATTCTGATGTATAGGGAGTCGTGAGGTTTTCTGTGGTTGTAGGCCAGACTGAGACTGGGTGCAGGTGAGTATTTCAAGGGAGAAGAACGACCACCATATAATGTGTGCTGCTGCCTTGTCCTTTTCTCCCCACTCTGCTTTGTGCTTCCTCCTTTGCTCTTGGATGTCAATGATTAGAAGTCTGCTGGCCAATGTCTTCTTGCTATAGCCCCTCTCTTCCTTTCAACTCTCCTTACAATGAGCTAGAAAATCAGATAACTCAGTTTGCTAGAACCACATGTACAAATAGGCTCCTCCAAGTACGGAATTGAATTGCCTCCAAAGTCATTCACATGAACTTTACTGCATGGCTTGGCAATGTATACTTCAGCTGCTATTTATGACTGGTATGTTATTGTCAGTCATTTTCAGGTCAGATGCAGTGTGGCTATATTGCATGTGAATGCGTATCATATACTATAGGACAACATGTTCCCCAGTAGCGTATTGGTTGTACTGAATCTATACTAGCTCATCTGTGTGGATGACTTCCTAATGAGAGACTTCGGTGTTGTTGGTGAGAGCATCCATCCTACAAAGGATTAGCAACATATGGCAATGCCCAGTGATCCAGCCATCACTGGTTGTTCTATGCCCTACATCCCTCCCAGCTAAAGCCCCAGAATGCTAGAGGGACAAAGGTGCCCTGAGTGGCATCTTTCATGACCAGCTGCCATAACTGACCAAGCACTTTGCCCCACTGGGGGAAATAACAGAAATCAGCCCTCTTCTCCTGGGTTCCTCGTAAATTGTGTGACCTCTCTGGTATTATGGGGTCTCACACACACACACCTCCACATGTCCACCTGACTCATATAAAGCAAGGCTCTGGGGCACCTTGGCATACCCCACCTTAGCAACTATGTGGACAATCTCGAGAGTGGAGGTGGGTCCTGGTGGAGCAGCAATTAGGCCAATCACCTCCCAAGGAATGCAGGCCACATACCCCTGGTTGGAGTTTTGGATCCAGGGTGAAACCAGTATGAAGTTAATAAACAATAAAATAACATGTTTCTTCTTCCTTTCTCTTCCTTCCTGCCTGTACCTTAGAGAGAGAGAGAGAGAGAGAGAGAGAGAGAGAGAGAGAGAGAGAGAGAGAGAGAGAGAGAAAGAAACACAACAGTAATTTTTATATTTCAGGTTTATATCTGGAGCCTGAATACTCTGAAATAAAATGAAAATCTGTAGTTTGTGAGTCTGGGTGCACTTTTCCCCTGTCGGGAGAGATCATAGAGCTAATTAATTTCTCAAAGGAATTTGTGAGACAAGGGTGTTTCAGAAAGGGGGAAAAGGAGACAAGCTTGGCACAGTGGAAAGAGTACAGGACTGGAACTGGGGGAATCTCCTGCTGCTTTTTGTGCTTTTCTCTCCTCTGCGTCACTATTTAGGCACATTGGCTGGATAAACCTGGGCCAGTGATCACCCTAGTTTGTGCCTCAGTCTCTTCGTCTGTGAAATGGGGACAGCAATACTACCTCTTTCGTAGGGTAGAAGAAGAAATGAGATTCTTGTAAAGCATTTATCAAAGTCCCTCAGTGCAGACTATGAATAAATCAAACTTCTGTGGGCTTCAACTCACCCTATGATTTACATCGTGAGGACTTTTTATGGTACCTTTCAGTGTTAAGTTTCAGAAATGTCTGGAGGGCAGGGAGGGTTTCTTTAAAAGGGACGGGCCAGGTGGCAGGAACCAAGGTGCCAAACTCACCTCACAGTCCTGAGCGCGATCAGGAGGCGCGGAGGTGCCGGCCCCGACGCGCCTCGACCAGCGGGGGCGCTCGGCGGCCTCGGTTGCAGTTCGCCGCCGCCAGGCGCGGGGCCCAGGCGTGACTCGGGCTCCCGGAGCCCGGCCCTGGCGGCCGGCGGCGACTGGTGTCGCTTTGGGCAGAGGAGGCGAATCGGCGCGTGGGGCAGCAGGCAAGTGGGTGTGTGAGTCCATGGGCCCCGGTCCGCCTGGGCAAGCGCGCCGCCAGCTAAGCGCAGAGGGCGGGGTAGGAGCCGAGCCAGCCGATTGTGAGCCTCTGCCACGCAGGGCCGGTTGCCCCGGCAACCGCCCAGGTGCGCGGCGGGGCGGGGTGGGGCCTGGCTGCTCGCCGTCGCCGCCGGCCCCCGCCAGGTGGCCCCTGTCCCTGCTGGGCGGGATGCTGAAGAAGCTCAGGACACCAGCGCGGTGGCTGCGAGGAAATTGGGGCCAATCGTGAAGTTCCCAGGAGTCCTCCCTTTTTTCAACCTCTTCTTCCACCTCCTGTCCTCGTTCAAAAAATAATTTAGAGGATCAAGATCATGAGGTAAATAAAATACGATGAAATGGACATTAAATGAATATAAAGTGTACAAAGGTTAAGTGAAAATTACAGTCAATTATACGATACAATAAAAAGTGAATGTATTTGTCAGATACAACTGCTGTAGAGTCTTGTAAATATTCCCCGAAAAAAAAAAAAAAAAAAAAGGTGTTGCTTTCTTTAGGGTACATATATGCTTTCAAGTATTTATATTCCTTGGGATTATTACATATATAACAATAAATATATAACAGAGGTCATTTTATTACAGGGTCTGCAAATGTACCCTAATACCCTTCTCCCCACACCAACACCTTTTTAGAGGCAAATCTGAAAGTTTTTGTTTAAGTGAATGTAATTCATGCATGCTTTGAAACAGTATTTAAAAGCTTTAATGAAGACATTAGTTCCCCTATCTTATTCTATCCTATTTCCTTCTTTCCTTCCTTCCTCTCTCCCCACTTGCTTTCTTCCCCCCACCCCTTCTCCCTCCCTCTTGTAGGCTGGAATGAAAGCAAACAGAAACTTTTTATTTAATTTAATCGTCCCACCTGTCTGTGAACTACACTACGTCCAACCCCTACTCCACCAGGGGCGCCCATTATATTCTGTTTTCTACCCACTGTGTTTGAAAATATTTTTAGAGTCTATTTCATGAACACAAAAGAATATTCTAGATAGCATACGGAAAGTATGAAGACACAAAGCATTCTATGGCTACAGAAAAAGAAGTCTGATCTGTGTGTCTCTTTCTATTAATGCATCTTTCCACTCCTGTTCCCAGAGGTAACCATTATTCTCACTTTTGTGCTTATCACCCCCATGGCCTTGAAAAAAAAAAAAAAGATGTGTCATATGACTGCTTTCCTAAAGGAAGAATATTTAATATTTCATATTTACAGAATTTATAAGAATGGAGACTGGCTATATTGTTTTGATCATTTTTTCCAACATCCTATTTTTCAAATATTTCTTTGTTGATTTATTTACTATAGTTCCTTTATCTTAACAATTGTATATAGTTCCATTGTATTACTCTTCCATATCCCTTTTTAATCAACTCTACTATAAATGGGCATTTGAGATGCTATGAAAAGTAATGCTGCTATGATCATATTTGTACATAACTTCGATACACAGTTTCAAGATTTCCCTAAGTTATGTGCCTAAGGGTGGATTTCTGGGTCATAGATTATTTTTAATATCAAGAGAACTTGTTTTCCAAGTGCTCTATATATAGCATTTAAAATTCCCATCAGCAGCGTGTGTTTTAGCCTAAACATGCTTTTGTCACACTTTAAACTTTTTGCCAATCTAGTGGGTGTTCTGGCATTTCAAGATATTATATTGCATATTGATATTACTGATTATTAATCTGAGAGCTTGGTTCCTTGGAGATATTTGAGAGTATTATTGGCAAGTTACATTATTCATTGTTAGCACTATTTTAACACAATCAGGGCATGCGCATTTAAAAAATAATAATTTTGTTATGTCTTTTATTTACCAAGCCATACTCATTTTAAGATTTTGAAATAGCTCCGTAGTCCGTGGTATTACACTCCACACCCACCACCAGAGTTCCAGTGTCCTTTATACCACTTTGTTCCCTTTCTTTCCTCCCTCCTCCTACCCCTTTAGCAGCCATCATCTTGTGTCCTGTTAATTTTGCTAGGATTTATCTGTTTGTTTTGTTTCATTGTATTCCATATATGAATGAAACTATTCTGTTTCTTTTTCTCTGACTTGCTTTGCTTAACATGATTCCCTTCAGTTCCATCCAGATTGTTTGTTGCGAAGGGCACAATTTCATCTTTTTTTAAATAGCTGTATAGAATTTCACTGAGTATCTATACCACAGCTTCTTTATCCAGTCATCTGCTGTGGGCATTTAGGTTGTTACCATGTTCTGGCTGTTGTGAATTATGCTGCTATGATTATAGGGGTACAGCTATTTTCACTATTTAGAAATTTTGTATTCTCTGGATATATGCTCAGGAGTGGGATTGCTGGATCAAATGGTAGATCCATCTTCTTTTTTTAGGAATCTCCATGCTGTTTTCCAGAGAGTTTGCACTAATCTACATTCCCACCAACACTGCAGGTGGGATCCTTTTTCTCCACACCCCTTCCAACACCTGTTGTTTCCAGTCTTTTTTATAGCTCCTTATAGTTTTTGTTTGCATTTCTCTGATGATGACAATGTGCTGTAGAACTTTTTTTTTTCACGTGTCTGTAGGTCATCTGCATGTGTTTGAATAGGTGCCTCTTCTGTCTTTTTGCCTATATTTGAGTGGGTTGTTTACTTTTTTGTTGAGTTGTATGAGCTCTTTACATATTTTAGAGATTGAGCTCTTAGCTGATGTATGTTGTGTAAATATCTTCTCCAATTTGGGGGTTGCCTTTTTATTTCAGTGGTGGTTTCTTTTGCTGTGGGGCACCATTTTTTCAAATTACTGTTTCTTGGAGTAGGAAAAGCCTCATACTTGAGTTTGTCTTATTCATTACTGGGTTTGATGATGAAGAACAAGGTTACTTGGGTTTCAGTTTTAAAAAATCAGAGTAATATGAACTGCCCTTAGAAGTCAAAAAGGGCATAGGCATAACAATGATTGATATCATCTTGGCTCAGGTGGACAAATGCAATTGATTCTTGGGGGATGAATGCTTCTATAGAGGAACAGTTCTAAGGCTATATTATAGGTCATCAACGATGTATTAAAATGACAATTTTCCTTACACTGGAGACAAAATTGATGTCAATAGCATCATTATTTAACTCTGAAGAAAGTTCCTAAAGTTATTTGAAGATCTGATAGATTTTGGAAGAAACACATCTAGAAGACTAAAGGCAATAAATTACTAATGCGTAAACTATGCTTGGATGTATCAGAACTAGTGGTGCATTTGGAGCAGAATTCAGGTTAACTTTTGTTAGTTGAATGAGACCTCAGAGATAAAGAAGTCTGACTCACTTTCCTAATTTGTTTTCAGGGAGTAAGAAGCAAAAAGAAATTTCACAATGGATAATATATTTGATTTCCTATGGGGCTAGCTATGCTGAACTATTTAAATACCAGCTCCCTACTAATAAGGCATTTGTATGGCATTACTAATAAGGCATTACATGGGTAAATTTTTCGAAAATCCACAGGTTAGTAAAGAGACACAACCTTTTCCCTCTTTCACCAGAGGTTTTAAAAACACTGCAAGGTTCTTCGTTTGAACTTTATTCATTTTTACCCTGAGCCATTTGGCAGTGGGACTGTCAGAATTTGGGCAACACAAAGGAAAATGAGAGAAAAGGGCATTCATCATCCTACTGCTTAAAACAAAGACATGACAGAGAAGTTTATGTAGTTCTTACCAATCCAAACTAGAAAATAGATTTGATGTTGTGGCTAGATTCTCTACCAAAAATCTTATGTGTGCTTCCATCTTTACCTGACATTCAATAAAACTTTCCTTTAAATTATAACTGTGTCAACAGGTGTAATATCTTACCTCGTCCCAAGCTTTCTGCAAAATACTTGATCAATATGATTCTATTGAGTTGGCTCACACATCTTTATGAAAGGTGATCTTAAATTCCAGCAATAAACTGTGTTGACTGCTAGAACTCATAAGATCTAACTCACTGGTCTGAAAAGCAGACCAGAGAAGCAATGACATTAATTAATTTAAATGTGAAGTTAACTAGAATATGAATTAACAACTGGTATGGCATGCCAGTGAGTTATGGTGTATTTAACTGGAAATAAAATGTGTTGGAATATTATGGATATTTTCATAAGATCAAAGCAAAGTAAAAGTTATCATTTCACAAGTATTTATAAAATGTATCTTTTATACTGTTCATATGTTAAATATATTTTTTCTTCCACAAATAATTAAATCTTTCAGGGTATCTCTGTGTTGTGAGGAAGGTGATTTCCCAGTTTGCACTACACATGATTTATGGATTGTGGAAGTAAATGATGGGTCGATAACAGACATTTAGTGTTTCTTTCCAAAAGGGAAATGAAAACACATAAAATAGCTTTGAAATGGGAAATAAATGTGTTGATGGTGTAAAGCCCTGTTTAATGCTTCCTTAGATCAATTCATATATGCAGCAGTTACAAAACACCTCCGAATGCATAACTGCCGAGCAGCTGTTCTTTAGGACTATGAGCAGTTTGTAGATAAATTAATTCATGTCAGGTCTGTACTTTTCTCTGACTTAGAATAAAGATTAATATGGGGATATTCTTGTGAATTTGCAATGAACCCCACAAAGTTCTCTTGTGCCTGAGTATGTTTTTATTATTATATTTATAGGTTACTATTGTATTATTTAGATTTCCTATGTATTTGACTATTTTTATTTCACTGTATCAATCTAATGCCTAGAATATATTAAATCTCTTTCAGTAAGTGAATTTTATCAAGTTCTTTTTTATATTTCTAGTCATTTTTGTTTCATGTATTTACGGGCCGTGCTATTTGTGCATGTAGATTTCTGTCATATCTGAATCCTAACTTTTGCTATTCACTGTTATATGATGCCTCTCCTTTTCTGAGGTGGTGTCCAGAACCTTTATAAATTCTCCTGGTCTGATATTCATTTACTTCGGTTTGCATTGTCTTAATCTCTTACTTTTAAACTTTCACGATGAAGTTATGTACATTTCTTGTAAACACCATATGATTAGGATGTTTGGTTTGATTTTTACTGTTTTTAATTTCTATCTATCTTTTGGTGAGAAATCTAATATATTGATGTTTAGTGTAATGTGGTATACTTGATTTTAGTCTTTTCAACTTATTTTTGCTTAATATTTGATGCTATGAACTCCTTTTTCTTGCTTGCTCTGATTTTTTCAAAAGCTGCCTTGTTAAGTTGAAATATAGGATGAAATTTTCCAAGCCATTATTAATCGTCTTCCATTTTGGGCAACTAAAAACCTGTTTTTTCAATTTATAAAAATAATTTTTGGTGTGCCCTGGTGGCACAGTAGATAAGCCTGACACCTCTGGCCAAGAGCAGTCCACATACATCCCAAGGACCCAGGTTCGAATCCTGGGGTGGGATGAACAACCAAAATAAGCAACTAAATAAAATACATAAAGTGCTTTTCTTCCTCTTCTCTCTTCCTTCCTGCCTGCCTACTCTCCTTCATTCCTGCCTGCAGCTTTCCTTAAAAAAAAAAAATCTTCCCCTCACTCATCTCCAGATATTTTGTTCTCCTCAATCTAAAAACACTTTCACTTGCACTCCAGGATGAGATCTGGGTAATGATCGTACATTTCTCCATCCTTCTATTCAACCCCAACGCTCTTGTTTGTCTAAATAACCCATTGCTTCTAATTCCAGACAATTACACATCACTGGCAGAAATGACTCGTCCATGTCAATGCATCTGACACTTTCTAGGAAATGTTTTCATTGAAAGGCAGCTTCACGTTGATTATGAGCTTGGGCACTCGTCACATTATCTGGGTTACAGTCTTAGCTCCCCTACCTGTTAATCAGGTAAACTTGGTCACATTAAAAATTTTGTGTGCTTCATACTAATAATAAAAGAATAATAATGTTAATCATCATTTTAAATGTCCATACATTCTTTACCCCTTCCCTCCCTTTCATGTATGTTAGATTTATTCTCTTGCTTCCAATGACTAGAATAAAATAGAAATGACAGTATGTCACATCCAAGATGAAGTCGAAAAGACATTGTATAGCCATATTCAAAAAGTTGAATATGAAAATCCCTTATGATCCTGCCATTCATATACCCAAATGATATAAAATCACTGATTTCCGGAGATTTATGCACCCCTATGTTTATTGCAGCCCTATTCACAATAGCTAAGAACTGGAAACTACCTAAGTGCCTAATGTCAGATGAATGGATAAAGATGTGGTACATATACACAATGGAATACTACACAGCCCTCACAAGAGATGAAATCCTGTCATTTAATCAACATGGATGGATCTAGAGGGGATTATGCTAAGTGAAATAAATCAAAAGAAGAAAGACAGATACCAGATGACTTCACTCATCAATGTAATGTGAATAGGCAAAACAAAGGAACAGACAAAACAAAACCAACCTTTGGATACTTGCAATAGAACTGAGGCTACCAGTAGGGAATGGGATGGTGGGGCGGGTGGGGGCAAGTGGTGGTAGAGCCCACTGGACTGTGGTGAAGAACACTTCGTGACTTGGTAGAGAGAAGAGTGTGTTGACATATATCTGAGGAATGGGGAAACTAAATATGGAGAACCTACACAAATGAGTTTAATTTGTAAAACAAAATCACTGTAATAAAATACAAAAATGTTTTAAACAAGAGAGAGTATCTACTGTATCATTCCATGCATATGTTCTAGACCAGGAAAACTAATCTAGTCTTGAAAATTGCCTCAAGCCAGGAGTAGGGGATTAACTAAGAAAACACAGTAAGGAACTTTCTGGGATGATGAAAATATTCTGTATCTGACAGGAGTTTAGATTATAATGGTATATGCATTTATCAAAAACACATTGAGTGGCCTGCTTATAATTTGTGCATTTATAATTTGGAAATTTTATCTTAAAAATAAATCAAATATGAACCCTAGTTGACATGTATATTTCTATATGGTTAGGTATGAAATATACTGATGTCTGTAATTTACCTTGAAATGTATCAAAATATAAGAAGGCTCAATGAATGAGTAATGTATGTGTATGTGTGTTAATATTTATGAATGGATATATATGGATAATATAAATATGTATTTTTATACAATATATATTATAAAATATGTCTGTGATAATGCAAATATAACATCATGGATAATTATAAAATCTAAATGTGGTGATTGTCCAGTGTACATTTTTTTTCAATTTTACTGTATTTTTCAAATTTTTCATTAAAAATTCTGGGAAGGGGTCAATTGATATTAGCAGATCAGCCCCCAGAGAGGCTATGCCAATTCATACTTCAAAAACAGACTGGAAGAAGACCCATTTCCACACAACTTTGTTTGAATTGCTTCTGCACAAATATTTTTCATGCTTATTGTCAAAGATTATCTCATCACTTTGTTCTAAAACTCCGTTTTATTGTGTTTCCCCCAGCCCTGGGTTGTATGCCTGTGTCCTTGGGCTTTACCTGGTCTGCATATTAGCCACCTCAGCCTCCTGAGTCATAAGAGTGCACCCCAAACCTTTTTAATTATGAGATCAAGCCTCTAATTATAAGTTTGTTCACTGCCTATCAATATACATTATGCATTTTTATGAGGTATTTGTTTTCTTATTCATTAAGAACTTTTTGTATCCAAAATAAATTGTCCATGTGTTACAGATATATTATTTGCCAGTTAGCTCTTCACTGGATTCTATTTGCCCCACATTTTTTTTTATGCAGACAAATGAGTTTTCCTCTAGGACTTCTGAGTTTTGTGTTATGCTTTCTCAAGGTTTTTCTGTTGTTGTTAATTTACCCTTGCTTTCTTTGATATTTTGGTTGGTTGTTTCATTTCTTATGCTTGAATCTTTGATTCATCTGGACTTTATTTTTGCATGTGGAGTGAAATAGGGAGCCAGCAGTGCTCTTGTTTCCCCATATAAAATTCTCTCAGCATTGTTTCTTGAATAGATCACCTGATTCCCCATGTATTTTAGTACCCTCTTTGTCATTCTCAGAATTCACATGTGCATTGGGTCTCTGCAGGTTTCAGTTCTGCCCCACTGGCTTCATCACCTCCTGGGCACATTCATTGGTCTCCTGACTCTTTTCTCCAAAACTTGCCCTTCTGAAGACCTTCCTATCAACAACCAGAAAATATTATTAAAGACATGGTATGACCATGTTACTACATGCTTAAAACTATAATATATATTTTACATGGCAAAAGGAAGAGTGAAGTTCATTTACAGCTTTATCTCTTCAATTTTTACCATTATAAATTGTGAAAAGCTATCCCACCTTTTATAATAGTATATAATGACTTTTTTTTTGAGGAAAGATGTAGGGAGGTATGAATACGGGCAGGTAAGTAAACAGAAAGAGAGAGGAGGAAAAAACATTTTTATATATTTTATTTAGTTGTTCATCTTGGTTGCTGCCTCCAGTCGCAGGACATAAACCGTGGTCTTTGGGATATATGTGGACTATGCTGGTTGGAGGCAGCATACTTAACCACTAAACCACCAGTACACTTTTAGTGACTTTTTAAAATCTTGAAATACACCACATAAATATGCTATAAGGAATGATAATCTGACATTGCACTTTCAGGTCAAAACACTCACAAATTTACTTTATATAACAGTTTATAGACCAACAATATCAGAGTGAATACATGTACATTCCCTTCCCTGTAAAAAAAAAAAAAAAAAGACATGTTGCCTTCTGACTCTCCCTCTCTTGGAATGTTCACTTGAGGGGAAGTCAGCTGCTGTGTTCTAAGAACAGTCAGGTAGTCCTAAAGAGAGGCCCATGGGGCAAAGAGCTGAAGGCTTTAGCCAATAGCCATGTGGTAAGTGATCAAGAAGTAGACAAATCAGCCCCAGTCAAACTTTAGGTGCTTGAAGTCCTGATTGGAGACATTAGGCTTTTTTTTTTCCTGTCAAGATCATCTCCAACCTAGATCTCCTCTGAGGATTCCCCTTCAATAAATCACTTAATTCATAAAACGAGTACTTACTTCATGCTCTATTTTGAGGAAACTTGAAATAGGACATAAGGCATCAGCCAGCTTGTTGAGTCCTCCTAGACCATGTCCTTAAGAAGAAAACTGGCGTATTGTCTGGACATAAGACCAGCTCATCAACCCATAAGCACATTGACAAGTGTGTACATGAAGTCTTTACGGAGGTCACCAGAATAATATCAGAAAAGAAAACCATTTTTACTGTTTTCTAAACAGAGATTTTGTTTATGAAAGGCAGGAATTGTTAGAGAAATCTTAGAATGTTTGTAAATAGTTACCTGCTTGTACTGATGAGGAAAGCTGATGTGAATAGGAAAAAAAGGTGTATTATTTAAATTATTCCTATTTGGTAGCTATTCCCTAAAATGTCCACTTAATCTTTAGAAAGCATCATGCCAACAGCTTTTTATGCCAAAACATAAATTTATACATTGATTTTTATAAAATTATTAGTGCGAAATTATAAAAAAAAAATGTGTATTAAATATACAGAAAAGGATTAACTTGGGGAAGATGTGTAAATAAATGCCATTTTATCTAACTCAGTATATGTTATTTGAATTGTATTTTTTTTTAGTTATATTTTTTTATTTTAGTTGTATTTCTCAGTTGTTCCACCTGGCCCCAGGATGCAAACCCAGGTCCTTGGAATGTATGTGGACTGCATTCATTCAGAGGCAGTGGACCTAACTGCTACTCCACCAGTGTGTACCTGAACTGCATTTTAATTATTTTATTAACTATTGTTTGCTGAAAGCACACCACAAGTAGAGAGAATATATTGTTAAAATGATAAATGTTGTGTTGAATCAGGCTCTTCATCCCGAATCATACTTTATATTATTTATGACTGATTCTAATACATGATTCCCAAAAAATTAAGTGGTATGTTTGAAAAATGATAGAAATTTAGAAATACCTAATGTAGGGCCCAAAGAGAGATATACAAGAGAAACATTCAGTTGAGGAAACTAAGTTAAAAAGATTAAGTGATTTTTCCAAAGTCATGAAGATAATTGATGCTATTCCTGGAACAAGAAAGCAGAATAAGATGTAATAAACATATTCATTACAAGGTATAACTGTTCTCACTTTAAAACAATGAAAAATATATTGAAAATGAAATGGAGATGTGACTATCAATTTATTTGTTTCAAATAGCTCACTTATCTATATCATTCAGATGAAAGTCAACTTTGTAATTTCCTCCTAAATTAAATGAATGTTTAATAATAGCTTTCCATAGCCTAGAAATTGAAACAGATAACTGTGGTTATATTACCTAGTTGCTTCATCTCATTTGAAAACACTTAATTCACTCAGTTAAATAGCATCGTCATCCTTCTACTCTTCCCCGTGGCTCTGACACCTCAAGTCACTTTTCCATGGAGAGCTAGCAGCCGCAGGGGACAAAATCTGGCAACGTTGTGTGGGAGTTTTACCTGGGTTGAGTGTGCTGAATAGAGCAGGACTTCTCAAATTGTTAACAGGCAAAAGAATCATGTGGAGGTCTTGCTAAAAATGTGACTTTCAAAATGTAAGGCCATGAAAATAAAATGAAGGAACAATCCCATTGGCAATAGCATCAAAAAGAGCAACATATGTGGGGGAATATTAACAAAAGAAGTAAAAGACTGTTGATAGGGGATCCCCTGACCCAGTTAACAGTACAGGGAAGGAACTAATTATGACATGTCCAATTATAGGCAAATGGCAAAAACCACAACATGAGGTAGATATCTTGCTCACCAGATAAGAACAACCAATCACCGGCATCAAGCACGAACCTAGGAAAACTGGCTAGAACCAGACTCTGGCTGAGCCTCTAAGGAGCTCTAACTCTGTCCTCAGATGAACTGGCCTCATTATAATAATAAAATTGCCCTCTCCCCCGCCAGAGCCACCATAGCAGATATGAAGAGAACCAAATAATGTCAGAAAAAAGGTGACAATGAAATTCTGCTAATGCTGCCACACCTTTGGAAAACAAAAAACTAGTGATGTCAGCATATTAGGCAAGCTTCCTTCCCTGCCACCCCTCAGTCCCTCAGTCCTTGCTAATAAAACCTTACTCCCTTGCTAAATCATGGAGAGTGTAGTATTAAGAGAAAGCTGTCCTCCTATTGTGTAATCAATAAAGTTCTTGGAGAAAAATACACTGCAGTCTTTTATTTTGAAAGAGCCAGTCAAGAAACCTAATGGATTTGGTTGTTGACAGAAATTAAAGAAGACCTAAATAAGTTGAAAGAAAACCCATGTTTATGGGCTTGAAAAATTAATATTGTTAAGATGCGGTACATTGATCTACAGATTCAACGCAATGTTTACCAAAATCCCAGCTGTCCTTTCTGTAGAAATTCACAAGTTCATCCTAAAATGCATATGGAAATGTGCAGGACCCAAGATTGCCAAAACAATTTTGAGAAAGAACAAAATTGACTAAGTAAAATTTATGATTTCAAAACTTACGACAAAGTTAAAGTAATAAATATATGATATGGCATAGGATAAATATACAGATCAATGGAATAGAACTAAAAATCTAGGAATAAGCCAATTCATCAATGGTTGGTTGATTTTTCTTTTTCTTTTTTTTTCAAGGAAAGGTGCAGGCAGAATGAAGACAAGTAAGCAGGTTGACAGGAAGTGAGAGGAGGAAGATGCATCTTTATTTTTATTTAGTTGTTTACCCTGCTTCCTTGCAGGGCCAGGATTTGAAGCCAGGTGTGAGTGGCTTCTTCCTTCAGAGGTGACTAATGTAACTGCTGCTCCACCAGGGCACTCCAACGGTCAATTCATTTTTAAAAAGATTGTCAAATCAATTCAATGGGAGAAGGAATTGTCTTCTCGATCAATGATGCTAGGATTGTGGAGTGTAGATGAGACTCTGTTCCAGAAGTCCTGGAGGTGGGCAGAGGAACAGGAAGGGCTGCTGAGTTTGGGTTTTCAGTTTAATAGGCCACCCAGCCAGGCCTTAGTCTCAGCCAAGTGACACGGAAGCCCAGTTCCAAGAGGGGCTGGCCACCTCCCAGTGCTGTCCCCTGATACCTTCCCTCACCGTTACTGTCCTTTCTCTTCCCATGGGTCAGTCTCTTGAGTTCAAGTCACCAAAAGGAATTTCAGAACCATTCAAGGCATTAGTGAGTAAGATGAAATTTATTGAAAACAAAGGAAAAATTAAAAGCACTCTCGAGAGTGGGCGTTCCACTTTGAAAAGAAGAAAAAGAGGAGGCAGTTGATGAGATGAGCCCCAACTTTATATATGCCAGTTACTGGGAAGAGCGAGAAGGAGGAATCATTTTGCTAATTTTATGTAGTTGTTCATATTGGTTTTTCCCACTAGCCCTGGGATGCAAACCCAGGACCCTAGGATATATATGGACTGTGTCCAACCCCTACTCCACTAGGTTGCACCAATAACGTGTTTTTCTGCTGTCGCTGCTATGCAGGTGTTTTCATTTGATTCAATCCTGTTTGTCAGTTTCAGCCCCCTATTCTATCCCTTTCAGGATAACAAATTATACATACACAAAAGAATGAAGTTGGATACATCTTAAACAAAATAATTAACACAAAATGAGAGAGAGAGAGAGAGAGAGAGAGAGAGAGAGAGAGAGAGAGAGAGAGAGAGAACTATTGACTATTGTACTCCAAAATTCTCATTGAAGCTCACTGGAAACCAAAGCAGGAGCCTGAGAAACACAGATGATGAGGATCAGCCCTCTGAAATGCCCATCCCAGAACAGAGGAGAGGAATGGAGTGCAGGAAAAATGGACTAAAGCTGACATGAAATCCTAAAGGAATTATAAAATTGTAATTTATCACTATAAATGCAAGAAAAACAAAAATAACAAAATGAGAAGCCTGGTTGAAAAACTAATATGCTTCATACTTTCCTACTTTTACTACTCAGTAGAATCATCTGAGACTCTTTCTTATGTAAAACCCCTGTCTAGGCTGCACCCAAAACAGTTACTCCTGAATCTATCTATAGCAGGTGGGACCCATCATCAGTGTTTTTGTAAACTACCCAGAGATTTCAACATAGGGACAAGATTAAAAACCACTGCTTTAGAGAAAAGGATTGCGCAGGTATTTTCTATAGCTTACTAGTAAGAATTATTAATTACAGATGGCATCGTTTTCCTCTAAGCCTTGTATTATAGTAGTAAAATAACTGTAGCAAGAAGAAAAAAAGGAAACAAAGCAGGCAATGAGACTCAATAAATGGGATCACTTTTATGGTACATACACGTTAGAAATAAATCTAAGAGGAGAACAAAAATGTTGAGCTGGCATTCTAAATCAGAAGGGGCAATTCAAGGGGAGAGTCTGATTAGGGCGAAGGAGAGCATTAACATTAGCTAGTAGAAACACGCAGTGCTACGTTCACAAGTATAAGAAATTGGAAAAACCGGGTGGACAATGTAGACGTGCGCGCGCGCGCACACACACACACACACACACACACACACACACACACACGAAGAGGTAGAACTGGGGAAGGAATTGTATTCTATTGACCACAAAAGTGAGAGGGTCTAAGAGCATAATAGAAAACCCAGTCAATAAGTATAGTGCAGAAGCCCTTTCTTCTTGCTAAAGACAAGAGCACCCTGTGAAAAGACAAGCTTGAATAATTGGAGATGGTGCCACATCTGGTCCCCGGGGGCTTCCTTTGGGGAGACTGCGGGAGGAACTGAGCTAAGATTTATATGTGAGGTCACAAAGGGGATGGATGTGATTTACATGTGAAAGCAGCGAGTTGCACCTTTTGTAGCCTCCCGTGATACACTGTGTATGTATGTTCACCTGGAAACAGGGCATCCAGACAGCGGGGCCTGACTGGCTCTCCATTCAGAAGAGGAAACATTGATTTTCAGTGCAGGAGAAAGACAATCACAACCAAATATAGCCTGCCCTTCGTGAGAGACACGGAAGTCATTTTTGTTTGATTGCTAATAAACAATAAATATTCAGTTATCTTGCCTCCCTAATGACTGAGAAATTCTACTTATATACTTGACCCTTCAACGTTCTTTAAATTTTATATTGTAAAAGGATTATCTTCACAAATTAGCTTTGATCTTTGAAGGTAGTTTCAAGTATTCTCCATGTACTAGCAAGGAAGATAAAATAAAATATTTTGCTTTAAAAAGTTTCTTTATTCAAGGATTAAAGCAGATACCAAAATCAGTGTTCCGAAGCAATGCCTTCCTGTGCACGACTTCTTTGGCGATCTTATCACAGATCCTACTGGTCTGAAGTGAGATCTGAGGGGCTGCATTTCTAACTGGTAGGTTGTGTGCTGCTGGTCCAATGACCTCATTTTGACTCTGAATATTTGAATGTGTTATCAAAAAAATACAAATGGTAACTTGGAAGTTAAATGCTGACCAAATGTAATACTTTTCTTTCATGAATTTTTTCATTTGTGGAAACAATTATTGTCAGCTTTATTTTCCTTTAATAATTTACAAAATTAATGCATTTATAAAAATTCACTAATTATACAATGATATGAAGTAAAAGTAAATATCTATTTTCATTCTCCACCCTTCTCTTTCCTCAGTCTTTCTCATCCTTGGATGGTAAATACTTTGGTTAATAGCCACTATGTATATATCAATAAAAATAAATGGTAATAGAATAATATATACTTTGGAATTTATTGAGAACTTTTTACAATGCATTTAGAAGTGGATAAACTCATGTGCATACCCCATACATAAGAAAGATAAGAATATCATATTACATGTAAATCTCTCCCACTTCCTTTAAAAGCAATTAACTACAAATCAACATCTTATCACATCAATATACATTTGATTTTGTGACTGCATTCTATTCTATTCTATTGAGATTGTTTCAGTTGGTCACTTTTAGAAACAGCAAGAAAATTTTACATGTATTTTTGTACATATGTGATTATTTTAGCAGTCTAGTGGCTAAGTTAAAATATGTTTTAATTTGGCAAATTATAACAAGTTAATTTCCAACAGTGTAGGAGGTCATTTCCTTTCTTCCTTATTAAATACTAGCTATGAGAACACTTTTTAAATCTTCCTTAACTTTATGGATTTTGGTAGTTATTGTTAACTACTTTTTTCCCAATTGTGATTTTGAAATTTTTGTCATGTATTTGTTCACCTTTGTGTTACATATTCTTTTGAAAATTTCCTATACTATATACTTTCAAAGTTTTTATTACTGTTAAATTGTTTAGGTTTTTCATATTACTTGATAGGACTCTTTGTATATGATGGATATTGCTTATCTGATAAGGTACACACACTTTTTTGCCAGAGGCCATATAGCATGCTGGTAAGAAGCATTGACTCTGACCTGGCATTCTGATTTCATTTGGCAGCTAAATGACCTTAGACATTTAACTATGCAACTTCTTTATCTCTCAGCTTCCTCAGCTGTATAAATGGAATAAAAATGGTATCTACTACATCTCTAAATGCTACTTCTTTATTATTTACCTAGTGATTTAAATACTATCTTCATTACAATTTTGTATTATTAGCCACTCCATCTTACAGATACCATTTAGAATCACCTTGAACAATTTTACTTAAAATTATCCATGAGGCATCAACAGAGGTAGTGTTGAATCAATAGATCTAGGATAGAAATAAACTTTTATAAGCTTTGAGACTCCCCACTCCAATTCATATTACTTAATTAATTCTACATGTTAGTTCTATTTTTATGCCCATAAATATCACTTTTTAATATAACTTAAGGGTTTTTTTTTTGGGGGGGGGGTTTGTTTTGAATGAGATCTTTAGATTGATAATTGTTGGCATATTGACATGTGTGTTATTTGCACATTTATCTTGTTTTAGACATCTTATGCATTTATATATTTAATAGATTGCATTTCATTATTTTGAATTTTAATATAAAAGCTTTGATTTTCCCCAGTACTTATTAATGTTTTGTTCTGCTTTTCTAGGACTTTCAGGAGTATTTTGAATAATGAGGATTTGTGATTTTCTTGAATTTTTTAATTCCTTATTTTATGGGGCTACTCCTAACATTTCAAGATTGATGTTTGTTATAGTTTTCTTGAAGACACCTATGTTAAATTTAGAAAGTCTTCTTTTCCCAATATCCTTAGTTTTTAATATTTAAAACCAGTGGTGACTAATACATTCTGTCAAATAAATTTCAATAGCTATTGAGATATGTTTTTCTCACATATCTTATTAATCTAGCATAAATATAGCATCTCTCTGCTTACTTCTCTGGAGTTTTCTTGGCGTGGGAAACTTGTTCCGCTGCCTGCAGGGTAGCCAGGGCTGATCTGGGTTTCATGCTTTTAGTAGCAACCTTCCACCTATGAGGACCTGGAGCCAGTGTACAGACACCCCAACTTTCCTCCCCAGCAACCTGTCACTGGGGAGATAGAGAGGGTGCTCTCCTCGGAAGTCATTCACCTGCTCCTGCACACACCTTTACTGACTGTTTCCTTCTCTACCTCGCTGCCCACTCCCTTGTTGCACCTCTGGGTGTCACCTCCAAAACCTGTACTTGTGACTCCTTGTACCCAGGTCCTTGTCTCAGGGCCAATATTTCCAGCAACTCCAACTAAGACAAGTTATGAGCTAAAAAATCTGAGAGGTTTACCTAAAATGCAAAAAATTCAGAGCATCTAACACAATCATGTAGTTTAATTTATGTGCAGATGAAAAATGGTTGGCAGATGGCATTGTTCTGTCAGAGTTGGCAAGTTAAAATAAGTAGCAATCAAATACCAAAAAGTGAATAGAGAGTAAGAAAAACTCCCACCCAGGTGTTTGTTGGCAGACAAAACACAGAGAGATGGAATTTAGTCGTAAGTCAGGGCTGTGCCCTGACACCCTGGTTTTGTCTGCTCCCCAGCTAGTTTATCTCCATGACTGCTCTTTGATCTGAATGCCTCTTTCCCTAGGGATGGGATAATCTGAGTCTGTGCTCAATGTTTCCAAAGCAGACTGATTTCATTAGGCACAGGTGCTTCTAAGGACTGGTGTTAGCCCCCTGGCATGCCCCAGATCATATCCTTCTTGCTGTCATTTTACAACAACTAGAATGGTAAAGCCATCACCTGATGGCTCCTTATGGCCATATCTACCTTTTTGCTTTCTGCCCTAGAGCTTCTCTGTTACCACGTCTTGAAGATGCCTTCAGGAAATCACTCGGCTGTTCTGAATGCAGATCCTGCAAGTGAAAAGGGAACATCCTTCTGGGGCAGTTCCTGATTGTTGGGAGAACACTAATGGGAGAATTTCTCTCATTTGTTTTCTGTCGGATGATTTTGAGGTACAGTTTGGGCAGATTCTCAGAGGGCACCTTGGAAGATTGAGTCCCAATTGCTCCAATTTAGCTATTATGGTGGAAGAAGTTATCACTGAACACACCTTTACAGTCTCCTACTCTGGTACTTGGAAAGAACAGCCCAAAATAAACTTGCAAACACACCCCTGTGTGCAGCTCAACTTTCTGAGGACCCCAGAGATGCTCTGCTCCACATTTCAAAATGCCTAGATTCCCCTTTTTCTTTTTTTTCTAATGCCTTTCCAGTACAATTACTCTTCTGACAATGCCATGGTATCATCATGGCTTCCAAGATAAAGCTATGAAGATCTAAAACTTGGACTGTTGCTGCTGATTAATTTCTCTTAAAGTAGCAGCCATTTAAAGAAATTAACAATACATAGAACTTCTAACATTGTGTATTTTTGAGAACTCTAATGGGCTCATTCCTCAGGTAATGATCCTCTATTAATTTTCACATTTCCTTGAAATATATAGTATTGACACCTATGACTGGATTTTGTGAGAATTTATTGTTTCAAAAAAGTTTGTTAATACTCATGGTACCTAGAGAGGCACTATTGAGAATACAGAGCAACTGAGATGGCATTGCTAAAGTTTATGGATAATCTAAGGATGTAATAAGAAACACTTGATAAGTAATCAAAGCGAGTAAAATACAAAAAATGCAATAGGTGTGAAAACTACATGGAGAAAGTTATCATGTTGGGTCAAAGTTGGAAGGAAAGATGAATTCTGAACACTGAAGTGTTCTTCAGTGAAGGGTGTTCCAAATGAGCCAGGCTGAGACTAGCAAAGGTAATGGTCAGGTATGGTTGACTAAGAAAGGGAAATTTTTCATTTAATCTTTAAAATTTTGGTGGCTCTTCATATCTCAAGCTCCAAAGGCATTTGAACAAGTTTTAGTACGATGTTATTGAATCACGTGTTTGTCCACGTCAATGTTGAGCTTTCAGAGTTATGAAATAACTTTTCTGAGGTTGTAATGTCCTAATATTGAAGCATTATGATTCTTTATGCCTCTTGGGTAGTTCTTCTGTTTATGAGAATTCTATTGTTTATGCGTAGACAGCAGCTTGAATGACCTAGAAAGAGGAAGACATTAAAAATAATGCTTATGCAATTTATGCTCTCCTTAATTAACTATGTTTTATTTTCTAAGAGCTACAGAAGCTATATAACTTGTAACAATCTGTTCACATATTATTTATAACACACAAATAAGAGGTTTGCTAGCTTGAAATACTTGAAAATTCTGTTTTTTAATGAAAAAAAGCAAGAAACTAGGTATTTTAACCATTTTTTGTATCTATCAAATGGGGAGCTAAAGTAATTGAGGTCTAAAGCCCTCCTAACTGAGAGTATGGTCTGTGGTCCAGCACCGTCAGCAGCCTCTCTGGGCTTTTAGAAACTTAGAATCCTGGGCCCCAACCCAGGACAACTAACTCAGAGTCTGCATTTCAGCAAGATTCCTGACAATTTGTGAGCACTTTAAAGTTTGAGGAGCCTTGCTTGATCTATTGTTTTCTAGAACTATAATTTTTTAAGTTTCCATAATTAATTTTGGCCTTCATTGCAATAATACCTACACCTGGGACACTGTCAAGATACCAGGTGATCATGGTAATAGGATGTTAGAGTACAACTCTATTTTGAAAGTTCTAGTAAAGTTCTAGTAAAGATATTTTTTGCTCCTTCTCAGACAATTCTGGTCCGAGGTTTAAATGATCTTTAAGTACTATAGTACATTTTTCATGCTCTGAGTATTTAGGTGCCCTTGATTGATAGGGCAAAGTTTTAGATTTTAGAAACTTAGAACCACTTTATTAGTCACATATTGCTTATAACTCTGAGATTAAAGGAACATTTTTCATCTCTTCCAAAATGATAAATGTCCAAATAGTGTATGCCATGTGCTAAACCACATTTAGACATTTTTAAACTGTATGTTAAAGATAGATATTTTTCTATCATTATATTCAATAATGAATTAGTGTTATTCCAGGCTGCTGCTTTCATTTTAGCCTGGGGAAAGGAAGCAAGGAGGTCTGATCCCAGACAGGAGTTAAAGAGCATCTCTTCTTTTAAGCCAGCAAATTGTAGTATTGGTGAGACTGACCCAAGAAAAAAAGGAGAATCGGTATTCGGTCAACATCCAGGTAATGACTAGGGAAGCAATATACAGAAAACGTGTCCAAATATGTCCCATAGGGCAAGATGTAAAAAGCATGTCCACTTCACTGGTTCACCCAGGAAGGGTTTGATGACTCTGGTCCAAATGGGCTGTTCAGGCTTCCACATCTCAGCTTTCTTGTATATCTTCTAGTGGTTTTGACCTTCCAGTGCCTATTAGAATACAGACTGAGGGGTTGAAGGACCTCTTTGTTTTCATTTGGAGAAATATTTGGGGAAGCTGAATTTGAACTCTGCCTAGACCAGTTTCTTCCTTGATGCTGCCCGTGAGGGCCACCAGGGGATTAAATCTGTCTATGATTCAGTATATTGCAAACAGATTTGGACGTTTGACCCATGAAGGATTTTGAAAGTAGGGGAGATGACACAACTCTACCCTCCCCCTGAAACCACAACCTTAATAAAATTGACATATGTTATGTCCTTAAATAAGCCATCCACTGAGGGCTTGATGTCTCTGGCCTGAGTGGATATCCAGCCTTCCTGAGTGGACAGCCCAGGTCTATTACCCAGCTCATCTATCTTTCTAGTCATCCAGGGATTTCCACCAACATATGCACATTAGAACACTCAAATAAGAGAGTTGAGTCCTCTGGGGTCTGTGCTCTGTCTTTTTAAAAATATGCCTAAGGTCATGCTCATGTGCAGCTGAAGTTGAGAACTGCCTAGGCCGGGTTCTTCTTTGTTCTGACCAATCCTCCCGAAGACCGGCAAAGGTTTAAATGTGTGAGCGGTTTGATCTTTGCAAAGTATATTTGGACTTTTAACCCTTGAAAGGTGTAAGGGTTAGGGGAGCTGTGACCTCCCTGCCACACCCCTCCCCGCATCCTTCAAAAGAAAAAGTGCCCAGACACCCCGAACCCTCCCCTCTCCCATTTTCAATTTGAATCCAGAAAGGAAAATCCCACGGAGATGGAGAACTCAACTGTTTTTAACTGAACAAAATCCATATATCAGTGACCCATGCTATTCAAATTCATGATGTTCAAGGGTCTGCCAGCCAGAGTCTTCATTGTGGCGTCTGAGACAAGGAAGGTGGGACCTATACTCATTTGCCCAAGTTGTGAGAAGGTGTGGGAAATATCTCTCTTAGAAGGAACCTCCCTGATCCACACTCAACCTCGTGCCAGCCCTCATGCTCCTTGAATCACTACCCAGAGCACGCTTGGTAGCAGTGATAAAGTTGTTGAATATTGTTTATTTCCAAAGCTAAGAAGAGGCTGGCTGCCTTTCAAAGGTGTTTTCACGAAAGTGGCTGAGCTTAACACTGAAGCAGTAATAACCACGCCTGGTTTGTAAACAACATTGGTTTAAACAAGGGGATGGGGGTGGAGCGGGGTAGTGAGGCCTTTACAAGTCATTTTCCAGCATGTAGGTGCTGATGTCAGAACCTTGGTCTCCTGGTGACCCCAAAGGGAAGGTCACACCCAGTAGAACCTAATAAAAAGCAGCAGGAGCCCTAAATTGTTGCAGCCTGAATCTGGAACAAGCTTGAACTAGTTTCCACACTTGAGACAGTCAATCACCAGATGACCTACCCCTACTTTCTCACCCCAAAACCCGGTAAAACTTTCCCTGACCTCAGATCAGGAAAGCAGATTTGTAAAGCTTTGCTTCCTTTCTCCTGTTAATTGACCTCAAATGAAACCTTTCCTTTTCCTCAAAATCTGGTACCTTAATGCTGGGTTTATGTACCTCATATATGGCTGTGGCCCCTTGTTCAGTAACAGTATTCTTTCAACCCTCAGTTTCCCTCTGTGACTGTCCCTATAAACTTCTCTGGAGGCCACATCAGGAATCCACATCTGAGCTTTACTATAAAGGTGAATGGGAGACCTATGCCCACCTCTCCCTATGACCTCTGTGCTATTGAACACTCCCCACAATTCCTTCCACCATCAGGAAATGGTCACACCCTAGTGAGTTCAATATATGGCATATTCTCATGGTTAGAAAATGTTTGTCAATATTGATTTCCAACATTTTTGCTATGATTGTCACAAATTATATCTCACTGCTCTGAAATAACAAATGAAAAACTAATGAAATGAACACTCTTATCTGTTTCAAAAGCTAAGAGCAATTTCCTTTATAGGGAAGCTGCAGATTTTTCTTTCATGAATAAACTACAAGGTTCTTGCGGGTCAGTGCAGTCCTGTGAATAAGTGATGAGTGGAAAATATAGTTTAGCTTTTTAAAACTCTTATATGTGCTATTTATGTGTTTCTAGCATAGTGCCTATGAATAAATGGCAATTGATTAAAGACAAGTGAACATATACATGATGCAGTTTTTGGAGATGGGGAAATAATCTGGTTAGCTACCCAAGGGAAATACAAATCCATATTGGAGTAGGTAACCAGAATATTGTATTAAATATAGTGTATTTGTAGGGTATTTCTTGTTCCTGTGGGATACCAAGGAAATCTGATTTAGTTATGGTGGCAAAGAGATCACCTTGGTGTAGTGTGGTTCATTTTTTTCCCCAACATTAAGTGTTTCTGTTTCTCTCATTACTAATTTGGAACACAAAAATAGTCATGCGTCCATGTGCTAGGTAAAATGAGGAGTGGATTGGCATATTTAAAACTGATTCTCTTCAACCAAACCTAACAGAAAAATCAAATTAGTACTCAAAGGAGAGCATATTTATTTCCTCTACAAAGATAATCATCTTGATACATTAGAAGTATTTTAATTGCCTAAAATGTGGATTCGACCTAACAAAACCAGGTACCATTACCATTTCTGCAATCCAAAGTTGAACATGTGGATCAAAAACAATGTAAATAAATTCCAATCTGCTCTAAAATATTTAACTATTGACCTTCTAATGCATATATCTTTAACTTTAAAAAAATTTCTGTAACATCACTGAGGTTGTAGATTCCTGGGCCTCACCCTTAAAGGGCCGTTTATTAATGGAGGAGACAGGTCTAGAAGTACAATCACAATATAAAATTATTCTCATGCATACTTAGGGGGAACAACACAATATGAGTTCACCATGCTGGTAGAGATTTATTGTCTCTGGGGTTAAAGGTATAACCTTCACCAAAACGTAGATACTTTAGTATAAACCTTAATTTTTATTTCTTATATTTTTAGTTTGAAACTGGTTTGGAGTTTACTAGTAAAGAAGAGTGAAAATGAGTAAATTAATATCCTTCCTATGAAAAACAACAAGGACAAAAGCAGAAAGGAATTAACACACACACTCACTGTGTGAAAACTGGAAAGAGAACACAAATCATGTAGTGTCTTCAGTGTCAAGTTACCAGCAAGCCAGATGGCAACTATTTGGATTGCTTCAAATGTAAATTCAAATTGAAGAAGCAAAACAAATTGTATTTCAGATGACTCCTTTCTTTTAGAACAGGGATACTGCCTTTTCTAATCCCCTGTTGTAGAAGTCACTATCCTGCTGGTGTTAATGGGCATGTCCAAGATCAATCAAGGCCTGTCCATCAAATACAGCAGGTCCTCAAATAACATCATCGCATTCAACATCGTTTTGTTATAATGTCGATGAGGGAAAAAATGGATTTCTGACCAGGCCATGGTCTGTATGGATTTGGCAAATTCTCCCCAAGTTTGTGTGGATTTCCTCCCACATTCTAAAAATGTAAGCAGGTGCATTGGTAGGTCTAAATTCTTCCAGTCTGAGTGTCCGTGTCCGTGTCCGTGTCCGTGCGCGTGCGCGCACACACCCCCTTGATGGAAGGATGTCCTGTCCAGGGCAGGTTCTTACTTTGTTGCCCTGAGCTACTGGGAGAGGCTCAGGCCACCATGACCCTGAACTGGAGTAAGTGGGTTGACGAATGAATGGGCAAATACAGTGATTGCTTAATAGTAACATTTAATAGCATCTGGGGTCTTTATTTAAAGGTTTGGTGGTGTTTGTGACCAGCATACATCAAAGGAATGTAACTCTTGTTTCTATCCATTGGCTTAGGTCAAATTGGCTTATTACCGTATTACTTCACTTGAAGTTTCCTAGCAGCCGTCACAGCATTAAGTGGAAACTTATCTGTTGTGTTAACGCTCACTGAAGAGCTCCAATCTGGATCTTTTTTCGAAAATAAATCTAAATACTGAAAAACTAACACATAAGCAAAGATATTGTACTTTTAGATCAAACAATGGTGTGGTCAGTGGAGGTACCTGGAAAGAAAACTGAAAATTTAAAAGAACCAGCTGTGGACTGGGCTGCTCTAAGGGGCTCCCAGCCTTGTCACAGGTTCTATTCCATGCAAGTACCCTTCCCTGTGGGATTTCCCTTCCCTGTCTGAGGGGCGGCAGAACCCTGATCAGTGCCTCCTCCCGCAGATTGGATCTCATGGTCCATCCAAACTTGAGATACATCATCCCAGAATCAGGCCTCTGGATCCTTTTCTCTAGTCCCAACCACCTCCACACCCACCTGACTCCTCTATCTCCAGGCTGTGCACCCTTTCAGACATTTTTTCTTTTTTTTTACCATTCCCATTAATACAAAGAAGTACTTAAGTTTATTTCTCATGAAACCAGTAGATTAAAAATGTTAATATATGTGCACCCTGGTGGAGTAGCAGTTGGGTCTGCCACTTCTGACTGAGCACAGTCCACATACATGCCAAGGATCTGGGTTCATGTGCCAAGGCTGGGGAACAACCAAGATAAACAATTAAATAAAAATGCTTCCTCCTCCTCTCTCTTCCTGCCTGATTACCTATTTGCTTTCATTCCTGCCTGCACCTTTCCTTTGGAAAAATATAATATTTAGGTATGACTGAAACCAGATATTTTGGAAAGAAATGAAATCAAAAGTGTAATTCTCTCTCTGTCCCTAAAGGCTAATTTCTTGTTATTCCTACAAGGAAAATTAATGTGTGAATGTACTATATTCTCTGGGGTCAGTCTTGTCAATTCTATTTTCTAAGACAATCCTGAATGTCACCAATAATTTCAAATTTATGTGCAGAATACTTTGGGTAATTTTAAGTTCCTCTTTATTTTTTGTTACTTTCCATTTTCAAATTTCGATGGTGTGTTTCCTGTTGTTGATGAGGTTCATGAGTAAGTTACCTGTTATATTACTAATCTGCCCCTAGTTATTGCTTTTCAGTTTATTTATTTACTTTTTTCCTGTGTTATATAGTTCATGGATTTCAGTTTAATTTTTATTATTTTCTTCCTTTTCTTAGGTTTATTTTCTTATTCTTTTCTAACTTTTGGTCTTGAGTAGTTATATTTTTTTCATCCTTTTATATAGATATGTAAAGTTAGGTATTTTTATTTGTTTTTAAGCTTTAATATTTATTGCTGTAATTATAATTGCTTTCTTTTATAATTGTAATATTCTGCAGTTAGTACCATTTTAGTTGCTTCTTTGATCTCAGATATTTTATTGGAGACATATTATAAATACCTATACAATTTGTTTTTTCCCTTGATTTTTTTTCCAGTTTTATTTTTATGAATGTGTGTGAACATCTAAAATATGAACTACACGATTTCTACTTTATATTCTAGTACATGAATAATTTTTTATAAATATGAGGGATTAAAGCATTTTCTGTTATGAGGACATAGCATTTTTACATATTTTATATGTTAGCTTTAATTATTTTGTTCATCACTCCAAAGGATTACATACCTATATTTCTTCTTAGCATTTCTGACAGATTATGCTTCATTTTATTGTTATTTATGAGTTCATGTTTTTTGCTATTTTAATTACTTAGGTAAATTTTGCTGCAAATGAAACTTTATGTATTTTCACATTTTTCTCACTTAAGCTTTCTTCTTTAAATTTTAACTTCTTTAAAGTAATATCATAGCCTCAAATTTTTATTAACATTTTACTAATCTGGACTTGTTCATTCTTTATAAGTTGACCTTTTCACTCCTCCTTTATAATATCCGTGTTTTCTATATGATATATTTGCTGTTGTTTACAAAACCTGTGATCTTGTTTTTATTCATTTTAATTTATAGACTGATATTTTCGAGAGAAAATTATATTTAAACTTAATTCTGTCATGTGCTTTCAATACCCTGAATTCAACTGAACCAGCCTTTGAAACTTTAAATTGTTATTTATGAAATTTCTTTGGATCTGGATTCATTTTTTGAAATTATTTGGCCCCTCTTTTCCAGCGTTGGGATCAGGCTTATTGTAGTCTAAGGTCTAGGACAAAAAAATTACACAGGAATTTCTATGAAAATGTACTTAAAACAATGAATTCTCAAAACTACAAAACCATTACAAGTTAGAGTAAATTTTACATGAAAACAGACTCCGGGGGAAGAAAAAAAGAAACCCAAACACTCAAATCTAAAAACTGCTTTTCAACAGGAGTCAGAACCGCCCAGAAGCATGCCATGGCTGAGGACCCTAAAAAGGCAATATGCTCATCTGCTCATGAGTCAGCTGGTCTGTCTGTCTGTGGTCCGCAGTGTTGCTCCTCCCGGTGGCTCTCTCACCTATTTGGAGGTTAGCTGACTATAGGCTGGTCTTGCCTGGCCTCTTCAGGGACAACTGGGCTCCCCTCCACATGTGCTTCATCCTCTAGCAGCCTGACTGGGGGTGGGATTTGTCTCCAAGTTGTTGGCAGGACCCAGGAGAGGAAGAAATGTGAGGCTCCTGACACCCAGGTTGGGAACTGGGTCACTCTCACTTCTGACACTTTCTCTTGGGCTAATCAAGCTTAAAGGTGAACTCAGATTCAGGAGATAGGAAAACACATGCTATTGACTAATGAGAGGAGTGTGAAGTCACCTTGCAAAGAGCACAGAGGAAGGCAGATAGATACACTGGCAGTCATGTTCCATCTTGCTACTTGTAATCAAAATTCTTTTGTGTTCACATGCATTCTAAGGTACCTGGTTCAAGACCTGCGGCTAGGGAAAGAGCAAGATGAACAACTAAATAAAATAAATAAAGGGCTGCTTCTTCCTGTCCTGCCTGCTGGCCTACTTACCTTCATTCCTGCCTGTACCCTTCCTTAAAAAAATAATGCAGGAATAAAGTCTGTTGTGCAACAATTCATTTGCAGGCTCTTATAATGTATTTGTTCTATGCCCAGGTGTCAGCATTTCCACTTTGAGATTCTCTCAACTCTAAAAATATTTACAGAATAACTTAAGATCTTTGCAAGAATAAACTTTTCAAGGTAAAAAATGGAGAAAATTATTATTTATTCTCATGTTGGTGTTTATAAAATAGTACTGTAACTCAAGGATATTGTATACAGATACTGATATGTTTTATTATAGTCATGTCCATTTCCAAAAACTGTTCTTTTTCGCCGAATGACTATTTATCTATGATTTGTGGGCATATAAACACAGACACATGTTTCTTCAAAAGTTATGCTTAGTATATTTTTCTCAATCATATTATAAACATTCTCTAGTTTAATAAACCTAGCTATAAAGATCATAGCCCTTAGGAATGAAAAAACATTCTAAATATATTTGTCTAAATTAAAGCAGACACACTTCAGAAACATGAATCTTGTTTCAAAAGAAATCTGTGATTTGCTCCTTTTGAACTTGTCAAGACTAACAACGACATGAAGTCATGGTGTTTCATAGAGATGTTATTTGGTAAAACTGCTAAAGGTCAAAACTTGAGATTAAAAATATATATACATATATATCCAGAATGTGTGCATCCATCATTCTTTTATTTTTAGCAAAGCATTCATGTATGAAAGTGGAGAATTCTGGCAGTTATTAAATACTTTAAGAGTGCCTCTTAATTGAATTTTAGTGAAGTTTGAGATCTATATTGGGATAATTATCACATATAATTAAAACTAGATTAAATTACTTGCCTCAACAAGCTATCTCCTTTGTGGTTAATATTTATGATTAAACAGAAATTTTGAAATAATTATAGTGTCCAGTACTATTAAAATCACATTTAAATAACTAAATCATCGATCATCTTATTCTAACATACTTTTGTCAGTGGTCTCTAAGAACATTTAATTAATGCAGGTAAACTATTTGCTATTTATCCATAAAGAAAAGTTTTTACTCTGATCTTAATGACATCAGCTACTAACCAAAGACAAAATAAATTAAGTAAATAAACACAATGGAACAGAACTAAAGCCTGAAGAGACTGTAATCTAGACAAATTATAAGAATATCAACTTTCTGGTTAATGTTTTGAATTATATTTACATATTTTATCTCATTTAGTCAACACAACAATCTAGGCAAGTTTTACTGACTGAACTGTGAGTTTGCCCAAGTTCACAGCCAGTCAATTGTGGATCCAGAGTACGACCCCCAAAGTCCTTGTTCTTTGACCAAGACAACACTAATGTTTGACCCCATCAGCCTTCACTTCTGGAGATGCCACCAGAAGTGACAGAGGCAGAACTTCAAAAGATAAGGAAGAATTTACAGCCTTGAAAAATGGCCACAACAAGGACAAACTCTGAGCAATTCATTCCAGTAAATGGACCCAACTGAGTGACAGTGTGCCCATTTCAAACTTATACTTTAAAAGTCAATATGTGACATGCCCGGTGGAGTGACAGGTCAATTTTCTCTGCATCCCATACCATTGGGTTCAAATACCAGAGCTGGGGAGGGAACAACTACTGTGAACAACTACATGAAAAATGAATGAAGTGCTTCTTCCTCCTCTCTCTTCCTGCCTGCTTGCCTTCTACTGCCTTTATTCCTGCCAGTAACTTTCTTAAAAAAACATGTCAACACATATCTACCTGTCCTTGTTATCCTGCCTTCACTGTAAGAAGATCATGCCTCAAGTAATTGTAGGTCCAGTGAGGATGAGGGACCTGTGGAGCAGACATGGCCCCATACTGCAGCATGGGTCCAGCCATGCCCCATCACATCCAGCCTAAATCAGTTGAATCTCATCCAATCCACAATGCATGGTGATAAGAATTTAAGATGCTAAGACTGCCAGATTCAGGTATTCACATTACTTTTTCCAGGGAGCAGGAGCTATGGCAAGTCTTTGACCAAGATTATCCTGGCAGCAATGTGTAAGGCAAAGACTTCAAATGGGGTCTATGGCTATAGCTCCCACAGATGAGAAAAAATATGATTTTACTTTGGTGCCGGGACTTCTCGCATGCATGAGGCAATGTGAGGAATGGCTGACACTATGTGATGAACCCAGGGTTGGAGATTTATAGCGTGAGACTTAATGCCCGAAGGAAATAATGAATTCCAACATCTGCCTGTCACTCACGTAGTAAATATTCTACAAGTATTTTTTGTTGTCTTCACTTCAGTCTTTCTTGATAGGCATCTTCAGATGAAGCTTCCAATTAATTGTATTTTCTTGAAACAATTTGAATGACCTTCCTAAGGATTAATTGCATCTGAACATCAAGTGAATTATTGAATCATCTTGTTTAAGACTAAAAGAAAAACTAATAAATGTGTTAGTGAATCCTCCTATGAGCATATTAAATTTACCTAAGAACCTATAGTATTTATTTGTTGGATTTCCATGGGGGAACTTAGCAACAATGAATTCTTCTTTATGAAAATCAGTGGGGAGAACTTGTTATTAGTGCCAAGAACAAACCAAATGTTCACTAGGTGATGAAGATAATTTAATGATGGAGACCCTAGAGCAATTGCTTTCAATTCTAGATACCCAGTCACTTGGGGATACTTTTTTAAAACCCTATATCAAATAATTATTTTTTAAATGTTCTTGGGTGACTTTAACTCTGCAGCCTGGGTTGAGATGGGGTGTATGCAATTCTACTGCAATTTTTTAAAAAACCAAATAATCAGAATAGTTTACCTATATAAAATGCCCCAGGAAGAGCATCATTCCCTATAGCTTAGATTTTATACCAGGCTAAAAATTTTTGATGTTTTTGTTGTTTTTAATTGTAAAATAAAAACAACATGAAATTTATCATTCTAACCATTTTTAAGTATACAGTTTAAAGCAATTAAACAGTTCACATTTTTGCATTAATATCATCACCATCCATCCACTATTCTTCTTATGGTACAAAACCGAAAACTCTGAATCCATTAGACAACAATTCTCTATTTCCTCATCCCCCTAGTCCCTGGAAACTGCTATTCTACTTTCTGTCTCTATGATTTTGTCAGCTCCTCAATTGAGGAGTAATGTGATGCTTGTCTCTTTGTGACTGACTTACTGATATAAATAGTGCTCTCAAGGTTCATCTAAGTTGTCGCATATGTAGAATTTTCCTTCCTCTTTAAGACTGACTAATATTCTATTGTATGTATATGCCCCATTTTGTTTATCCACTCATCTCTCAATGGATACTTATCTAAGTGATCAATACTAAACACCAAAGATGCTCTGCTTGAAGATGAAGTAAAAATGCACAGGCATAGGAGATTAGACAGCCTGACTTGAGCTATTAAGTAATTGATGATTGTAGGATGCAAGTGTATATATGATATCATCCCTGTGAGCACCTGGTACATTAAGGTCATGGGGATGCATTTGGGTCTTTAAGAAAATTTGTTTCAAGAGTTACCCTCTTGATTCTTTAAATGGTACTGAAAACTGACACCTTGTCCCTTGGGAGCTCCCACAGTCTGTGCATTGCCCAGGTAGTAGCATTCTGAGAGATGCTGAAAGATTCTCTGTGCAAATTGCCATCTTGACTGACCAGGCTCCATTTGTTCAACTCATTTTGTTCTATAAACTTTACAATATCTTTGGCCTAGCGGGGTCTCTAAATTGTGGGACTCACCCACTTCTGAGAGGATGGGAAATGAAAATTCCCTAGGGAAACACTGACTTAACACTAAGGGCATGTAATCAAAATCCTAATTTGACTCCCAAATCCAAAAGTTTATATAGTGTTAGAAATGTCACCAGAAGCAGAAACAGAGACAATAGGTTTGTGTTGTGTTTTAAGACTTGAGCTTTCACCTTAACTTGTAACATTTAAGAGCTTATTCTCAGCATACATAAAGTCAGAAAATTTTTGGTAACAAAACCTTTTTAATTGAGCTCAGTGACAAAACCATGGGGATTTTGGCCATAGAAACTTCCTCTCATAGCACTAAGTCCACTTGAACTGGTCTTGTTGCCAATGGGAATAGGATGGCTGGACCCTTTCCCAAGTTTCTCCACTCTCTGCTATCTTTGATAAAAGGGGTTCCATTTTGTATAGATTAGCATAACTTGCTACTGCAGGTCATGATATTTCTGCAGCCACAGAAACTTGTATGGACAAGATTGCTGATATTCCAAAATGTTCAAATTCATCTAATCTTCTAAATAAGTCATCCACTAGAAAATTTTTTGACATCTGTGAGAGTCATCTGGGGTTGAATTGAATTTCCGATGTGCTGTGAAATTAGGTCAGCACATTAGAATTGCATTTTAATAGTTGTGAATGTTGTAATAAAGTGCCTTTCTTCAGTGCAAATTGGCAACACTCCCAGATGTCAGGAAGCTTCGAAGAAATGAATCTCAAAATTCTGATTAAAAAATATGTATAGGAAGTCAATAAAGACAGTTTAAGAATCCTCTGTTAAAGTACATAAAATCCCCTAGATTTATCTTAGAAGTCATGATCTTAACTCGAACTTATTTGCACTGAAAATGGCAACACTGTTAAATTGGTGTGAGTACCATGTAGAAAATTCACCAAGAGAAGCTCCTCTTCTTAGAATTTATGGTTTCAGTGAATGTATTGTACTTAGTCAACTATTTTCTAGATTGCTTAATAGGGCAAAAATAGGACAGTGAGATGGAAGTCGAAGGAACTCTGATTTCCTTTGGTTATTATAAAGTACAACAGTCTGCCTTTTATATCTTATGAAAAGTGTTTAAGCAGAAATTGAACAACCATCTTTCAAAGATACTGTGGAGGATATTTTTTAATTGGATTAGAAAGGTAGTCAATGAATTTCAAGGTCCTTTTGACGTTTAAGATTGTCCTATGTACAATATTATGTAAAATAAAGTCAAAGGAGTCTTAGTTAAATCACTGATGAATACTGTGTCTTAAAAATTAATCTTACCTAACAATACTTAGTCTAACTAAATCTAAGTTTCTGGAATCCAAATAGAGGTTAAAGGGTAGCCCCAACTTTAGATATACAAAGCTTGGCAGGGTAATGCATACTCCAAGGCCCTGCATAGCCAGCAGAGACCCTGAAGGCGACTGTAAGATGTGTGGTGGAGGGTGAAGGAAAATCTCAAAAGATATTGGTTTCCTTTTTTATCATATTGACCCTCCTTTTTCCGTTAGGAATAGCGAGTAGATAGATAAGACAGTTGCTCTAGAACAAATGGAAAAGATTATATGAGATTCCTTTGTTGCGGTACAACTGTGGACTGTTACCCCTGAATATTGTTAACAGCATAGAAGTGTCTTAGGATCTAAAACCTTAGGGAAATTGCATGTTTGCTTGGTACCCCTCAGTGTTATCACATTCAGTGCTCACAAGTTATGCCCCTGCCGTTTCCCACATTCCTCTTCCTTTCCCCTGACTTCAGGCAATGCCTCGTATTCAGGACCTATTCCTTTGCCTCCTCTGAATCAAAATTTATCTACACTCTCTCTTTATCCCTTTCCTCCTTTGCTGGATGAATCAAGATGTGAAGGCAAGTAGAAACATATTCAGTGTACTTCTTCCATGATGTTTACATAATAGCAAAACTTTCTTGGAATTGAAAACTCATTTCCCAAATTGATACTTCTGTAATGTTTTATTCCTTGCAGCTTGTCAGTGGCTTGGGGTAATGGTTTAAAGTGTGCTCTGATTGTACACCCCACATCTCCCTAGGCAGTGCACCCCTCTATATCTTTATACATCTACATGTATAAAGTTGGAAACTACATTTTCTAGAGGTTTAAGTATTTTTTTCATTCTTTGTACTTTTATTTATTTTTCACTTTTGGACACATTTTCCTTATTTTTTTCAGCTTTATTTTAATTTGCATATACTTAATGTATACAATTTGATGTTTTATGTGGATAAATTATGTATTTTATTCAATTTTATAATACATAATATAAATAAATATTTCAGGTAATTGAATTATATGTCATATATATACAATTTACATAAAAACTGTATATATTTAAGGTATAAAACTTGATGTTGTAACATACATATATATTGTGAACCACAATCAAGCTGACATCACCTCACGTAGCTACCATTTTCTTTCTTTTTATTTTTTTTGTGGTGAGAAAGCTTAAGATCTATTAAAAGTTTAAATACTAAGGTCCATGGGACTGAGTTTATTATTTTTCCTTGTTGTGTGCAATTTTGCCACTTATTTTTGATAAGGAGGATATTTGCTATCTTGCTTATAGATTTAAGTGATTTTTCAGTTTGTTGGGAAGAAACATTTTAAAAAGGTAAAAAGTCAAGCATCCACAAAGCAATGGAGATAAAATATTAGGATAAGGTCTTTATTTTAAGAAATTGAAATCACAATGGTTGACAAAAGGAATCAGTATACCAGAGTTTTCTGCAAAGTCAGCAGATAGTGTCCATGAGAAGTCTGTATCTACACACCATAAAATACATGAATTTATAACAAAAAACCCAAACAGAAAGCATCTATCAATAGACATTTATCTGTCAAAAGCCAAGACAACTGATTCATTTGTTTCCCCTATCCCTACGCAGTGAAAGACAATAAGGAGCCAGATAATTTCAAATGAGTCTAGTTTCAGGGTTTGGAGAGTTTTTATTCCACTCTGAGACATTTTTTCCCTGTAAAATCTCCAGTGTTCACAGGATACCAAACTGAAAAAGAGAATGAGTTTCCCTTCTGCTTTTTCATGTGCTTAAACATTTTGCTCCAAGGACTATTTTGAAAACAGTGTCCACTTGAAGCTAAAACTGTTGCTTACTTTTGCCACTTGGATTTGTCACCCAACAATGGGTTTATGCCTGGCATGCATAAGAGCCAATACGATGGCATCAGGTTTGGAGGGAAGAAAAAGCTTTACCATATGTCAACAGGCAAAGAGACAAGAGAGTTGAACTCTCCGATTTGCCTCCCCTGTTGACTTTTGGGTGAGAATTTATAGGGTAGGGAGTAGAGGAAAACAAAGAAATTCATGTTTGACCAATTTAACTGGTCTGTTCTTGTACAATCAAGGAGCCATCAGGATGGGATCTTCGTGGTTGAGGGACCCCTTGTTCCTGAATGTGCACTGGTTCATTTTCTCCTTAAAACTTTGATTCCTAGGCATTAATTTTCATTCCAGGAAACTGAAGGTCATGGGGAGGTATCTGTGGTGATGTACACCCAGATCGGGATGCCTGTGATTGCTATGTCTGAACAAAAGTTTCACAGTGCTTTAAGAACTGTTATTAAGTAGGCTAGAGTAGTAAATTCAGTATTGAGCTACACTGGCTTTTTAATCTGTTAGGTGCTTGTGGGTTCTATTATCTATGAGAAGTTAGCACGTTTTCAGTAACACACCAAAGAAATCTTAAAAGCAGTTTGTTTATATGTTACATTAAAGGCTAAAATTTAAATATGTATAATTCTTAACTAAACAGAGCTTATGATATTTTTTTTTTTTTTTTTAATTAAAGCTGGTTCGGCACTAGTTTCAGAGTCCAGCGGGAAAAAACCAAAGGTGGAAAGAACATTCTTTTTCTCAACATTTCTCTCCCACCAAGCCTTGTAGCCAAACCACTACAGAGGACTGAGGCAGATGTTTCAACTGTTTTTCACCTGTCTAACCGATGCTTAGGAAAGAAAATAACATAGGTAGGACTCCCTGATTTGTTGAGTAAATGGGATTGTTCAGATGAAAACAAAAATTGCCTGTTGTCCTTCCTGAGGCTGCCAAATCCAGTTCTGAGAAATGGAAAGCAATGACAAAAATCACATTTGTTTTTCTCCTCTTACCTCAAATATGCATGTTTCTTGTATTATCTCATTCACAAAAGGGAGACTATAACTGAACATTTCACATTCCACATCTAAAACACATACCTCGTTTGGGTTGGGTACGGTGTTTTGGCCTCAAGTCTTCCTCCACCATAGAGGGCTCCTCCCTCTTTAGAACTGAGAACCATACTCTTGGCAAGCAGGCCCCTTCTCTTATGGCTGGAAAGCAGACAACAAGCACCCTGGAGTGGACACACTCTGTCATCAGCAAAGATCTGCTCAGCAGCAGCAGGATTAGAATCCAATAGCCAGATTCTGCTCTCTTTGTGTAAATCGTAGTTTTTTCCCATTTTCCTTTTGAAAATATATAAAAATACTGAGATGAAAATACTTGTGGCTGCTATTATGCAAAAGGCATATAAGATAACAAAAATGGCCAAAGCTAATATGAGATCCACAAGGCAAATGAACACCTTTGCCAACATGTCTGAATTTTGTCTTGGTCACAGAAGATACTGAAAAATTCACAAAGGCGCTCAGCATGCAATTGTGTTGTAAGATATGGGCAGGAAAAAGGACATTTCTAAACATGCTAAAGTATGTTGCAATTCCTCCAAGAATCTACTAGGAAGACTGTAGAATGAAACTTATGATTTCCCAACTAATACAAAATAGAGGATAAAGGCAAAGTGTGTGCAACATTGCCTCACAGGGAACTCCAGTGGAGAAGGGTCCAATTTGTCTCTCTTCTAGCTATGTAACTGATTCACTCGAAATGTAATTTCCAAGGGGAAGGAACACATTCATGTTATTCATGACAGACTGCTATAGAAATCTTATGTTTCTTGAAATATTTAAATGCCCCATCCAGTGTCAAAAGAAAAAAAAGTCATTTTCAAACATGCAAAACTCAGAAAGTTTACCTTCATTGTATGCATTTGAAGAAAAAAAAAGTTACAAGAGAATATCCTCCAATAAAAAATCTTCTTTGTTGAAAGAGGAATACTTGATGTGCAAAAACTGTAGACTTTAACCACTAGAACAATAAAATTAAATCCCCAAATCACAACTCAGCAGCAGACATAAAAGGTCATAAATTCAAATTAGAAAAGGAAGTTAATAGGATACCAGAGACAGACTTTAAGGAGAAAGTCACTTTCTTGTAGGCAATGGTATGATTAAAAGGGGTGATAATATAAAAACAATAACCAGAATATTTCTTAGTTAACAAGGTAAATGAAAGATAATAAAAGAATCCAAGAAAAATAAAAATGAATAATGAAGGCAGGGTACTCAAATGAAGCACACTAAACTGATGTGTGATTTGGGTTAAATTATGAAGCATGAGAAGCAAGAATCTATTTGCCTCTATTATCTAGAGTCTTTAGTTTCTTGTAGCATAGATTAAGTATGTGAGATTTTGGCTTTAGCCCCTGCAGCCCTATAAGTACTGGAAGTTTCAGCACCATGAGCTGTATGGGCGCAGGAATCACTTCTCTGTCTCTACATTCTCTCCCAATGGAGAGTTCTTCAAGTTTACTATGCTGTGAAGATATGGAAAATAGTAGTACAGTTACTGGAATCAGATGTAAGGATGGCATTGTCTTTGGGGAAGAAAAATTAGTCCTTTCTAAATTTCATGAAGAAGTTTCCATAAAAGGCTTTTTAATGTTGACCAGCATGTTGGAATGGCAGCAGCAGGTTTGTTGGCAGATGTTCACTTTTCAGCAGACACTGCAAGAGAAGAAGCTTCCAACGTTAGATCTATCTTTGGCTATAACATTCCACTAAAACATCTTCAGAGAGAGCGGCCATGCGTGAACACGCATATACACTCTACAGTGCTTTCAGACCTTTGACTGTGGTTTCATGTTAGGGTCATACAGTGTGAATGCTGGTATACATGCCACATTATTGACCCATCGTGTGTTTTATATGGTAACTGGGTTTGTGCCATTGGCAAAGCCAGGCGAGCTGCAAAGACAGAAATAGAAAAGCTTCAGATGAAAGAAATGACCTGCCATTATGTTACTGAAGAAGTTGCAAAAATAATTATATAATCCATGGTAAAGTAAAGGATAAAGTTTTTGAATTAAAGCTTAGATTGGGTTGGTAAATTAACTAAAAGGAGACATGAAATTGTTCCAAAAGACATAAAGGAAGAGGCAGAGAAATATGATAAGGAATCTTTGAAGGAAGAAGATAAATTAGGGAATGATAATATATAACTTCAGCATCTATTTTAAATTTCTAACACAGTTCCATGTAACTTCTAACCTGTGGTTTATTATATACCCACTGACTGACTGTTTTCATTAAATTTTTGTCTTATTAAAAACTGTGAGATTGTGTCTTCAGAGTGTTTTATCATAATGCTTGATTTCATGATAAAAATGTCCCAAATCAAATATTCTTTATATACCACCCAATAGTTGTACATTTCTAGAAATCTGAAACAAGGCAAGTAAATTTAACTTACTATAGTGATAGAATAAAATGTGTAGACTATAAAGCTTGACAATATAAAAGTCATGATATAGCTGACAATGTGTGGATGCAAAGTGAGGGAGATAGAGAAAAGCAAGTGACTATTGATTTCCACATCTCACCTAGCTGAAATTAAGGGATGCTCTCTACTATTGGTATAAGAAATAATGATTAAAAATGGTTTTCAAAATAAGAAAAAGGACAAAAGGAAAAGCCAAGAATACACATCTAATGAGGTTTATAAAATAGAGTAATAGGTTAAATCATGACAGGAAATCAGCAGATACTGCTGATTACTAAATAACATCAATTTATAATTTATATATTATCTAGACCTGCACTATTCGATATGGTGACCTCTAGCCACAAGTGGCTAAAATATTGGAACTATAACTAGTCTGAATTGATATGTGCTCTAATTGTGAAGCAAACAGCATAAAAATGCAAAATCTCATTCAATCTTTATATATTGATTCCACGTAAAATGGCAACATTTGGATGTGTGGGACTAAATAAAATATATCACTAAACTTATTTTTGCCTGTTTCTTTTTACTTTTTAAAATGTGACTACTAGACTAATTAAATATGGAACACCTTATATTTCTATTGGAAAGCATTGATCTAGAATTTTAGAGCTAATCCCCAGGACTATTAAAAACAAAAAAAAAAAGGTTTTTTTAAATAGTTCTCCTTGGACAATAGGACAGGTGTGTGGGAGGGGAAGAGGTTGTCTTTTTATTCAGTGCTCTTTTGCATGGTCCAAATTTCTTTTTTTACCAAATTCCTCTATTATTTTTTTAAATAAGCATTTAAAGAAATGCAAATAAAAGATAATGTGCAATAAATAAAGATTATGATGCATTTTCAAAGAGTGGGTTAGGTGGGTGGACTGGAGGCAAAAATTATAAATATAACAAAGTGAGAAGAATAATTTAGATCAAATGAGAAAATAACTCATTTTCCAATATATAGGAAGAAATGCAAGGCATGGTAAGCAATTGTAATTGGAAAGAGAGATTGAGATTGCACAATGTGTTATATTGATTAATAATGAATTTTTTCAGCTTAAAACTCAATTTTAGAAATCATTATGTAGTTTTCTGCATTTCTGACATTTCTAACAATGTCAAGAAAAGAATCCAGATTTTCTACTATAATTTATATAACAAAAATTTAATGAAACTAAGTTCACATGCAGCAATTAATAAAATCAAGTATTTAAAATTTCTAGAAAACATTGATTATGTAAAATTAAGTTAATTTTGGCATTAACTGAGAAAAAAAAAATGAGCTCACACTTTCCTGCAGAGTATATTTTCAGATATCATATTGGGGAGAAAACCTTTTTGTTACCTTAAGAAATTTGTCAGACCCGCTGTGGCTGGGCAGCTCAGCCTGCTAAGGTGCAGGCCATGTAAAGCCTACAGACTGGGGTCTGAGACCTGGTGCTGGGGATAAAAAGTTACATTTAATTTAATTTAATTTTAAAATTTGTTTCATCAAAACTGCCTGTAAAATTTTCATAGGGGCAGGCAGAAATGTAACATCAATATGACTCAACATCAATAGGACCTTTTTAACCATTGTTTTTACATTTTCTCCACTGATTTTATAAAAGAAAGGATTATATTCTATTTTCACTTTTAGTTGTCTTTACTTTCCCATTATAACATCGTTCAGTTATATTGTTTTATTTTGATACTTGTGTAGCATGGCATATGCTAACAGGTTAAATTTCCTCAGTAACTGAGGTGTTGGAATCTATTGGTAAATTTTATTTGTTTTTTAAAGAGAAAACACTTATTTAGTGCTTAGTGTCTACAGGTACTATCCTAGACATTTTCTATGCATAATCTTTATTTTTCCTTGTTTACAATTTAGAAGGTAGATAGTAAGTAACTTGTGCTGTGCTAACCATCCGGAAAGTGAAATAGATTTTTCTGTTAAAGCACATGCTGAGGTTGAAAACTCAGTATTTGTCTGTGAGAGACTGTCCTAGGGGAACAAAACAATGGGGGTTAAACCAAAAGCAAACTGCAGGTTATTGTTATTGCTTCTTGACCAGCATTCATTTAAGAATATGTTTGTCTTATTTAAATAAGCAATCTGATTGTTCACCTTTGAAAGTCAGTGCTAAAGTCCTTCTAAATTGGAAATGGTTAATAAAAATAACTTATTTGCCAGGCTAGGTCTTGATAGGAAAAGGGAAAAGGGAAGCTGAGGCATCAGAGTACTTCAAGAGAGTAAAACCAAGGATGGGATACAGAAAGGGCTGACACAGAGACGTTGCAGCAGAACTCACCTACTTGACAGGCATAAAACTCAACAGAAGCGGCTCATGTGAGATCCTAAGGGCATAGATGGGGTCATGGCTTTTCATGTCCCTCAGTGTAAAAACTGGGATCATTTTAAATGGCGATTGATATCCAGCTCAAGACAAAAGGATCGGTGAAATTCTTGTCATCAAACACAAGGATCATGGGGTCTTATCCTAGAGATTTATGTAAAAATTATTAGATCTCTAGTTATAGTAGAGAACAGTACTTGAATATGCAAAGAGCTCTGCTGAAATGCATTTTTATTGATGGACAGATTTTTCTTTATGCAAATTAGATCTGAGCTTTAGCCATTAAAAATCACATTCAACTCTCATCATAAGGTGGCCCCAAAATATATTTCCAATTATTTAAAATACATCTTAAACCGATAGGTATCAAGACTTTAGTTGACTTAAGACCACAGCAGTGACTCTTGAAGCTAAATGAGACATTCAATATCTCTTACTTTTCAGAGCATCAAATCCCATAAGACTCACTATAAATCTGTCCACTTCCACCCATAATGACTTGGGCAGAAACATTCTGAATTAAATGATGCTATGATTTGATTTATGTACATCTGGAATTTCAACCCAATGGCTTCTCAGCACTCGATCAATCTTTATAAAGTCCTGGTAACCAACTTACTTGAAATGAACTGCGAAGCAGTGAGTTAAAAATGAGACCTGGATTTCTGCCATGTCCGAAATGTGACCTGGCTTATGCTGTGGGACTGGTGAAGGTGCACTTTGGGCTCAGCAGCCTCCTGAGTGATGCTGTTTTCCCTCTCAAATTAACTAGCACAACCTGAAATCACTTTTCTTCCAATGTTCCACTATTAAGAAAAGTCTAGAGGAACTTCAATGCTTAGAATTTATTCAATATTCTTTTTATGATATTAAGTTGAAGCTGCTGGAGCTTGCTTGCATTTTTTCCTATTAATTTATTCAGGTAGAAGTCTCTCTAAGCCTAATGCAATTCAATAAATCTGATGGTTATATTGTGCTCCCAATATTAGGTAACCCTCCTAATAACCCTTCCTCCCTGTAATAGTCCATTGACAACAGGCTTGACCCTGTGACTTGCTTTGGTCAGTGAAATGTGGTCAGAAATGCTAGATTCCAGTTCTGAGCAAAAGCTCTAAGGATGATTGAATGGTTTCAACATCATTCTTTTTCTACAACTACTGAGAAAGCAGGCAGGTGGAAGCTGTTCATTCAGCCTAGGTGGGCTCCAGATGTAAGAGCATAAGCTGAAATATGACTGACATGTAAAAGGAGAAAGAATGAAAACTGTTGCAAAGTACCAGGATTTGGAGGCAGAGGATATCTTTTATAACTGTAGCATAGCTTAGCCTAAGCTGACTGATACAATCAGTATCTGTACAATAATCCTAAGAACTGTCTGAGAGTGAATACACCAAAAACAGAAGGCAAAGCTTTGGCCAACGAGAGTGATACCTTATTCCTTGAGAGTTGAACTTCTGCATGCCTGGCTTACCCCTTTTACATGTCCCTAAGAAAATATTGGAGGCTGGGTATGCCAGTTACCTGTACTCAAGGCATCTGGTAATATTTCTTTTTCTTGCCAAAATGGAGATAGATCCAAAGTCTTAAAGTCTGGATATCTCTCTCTTCCTACTCCCTACTGATGCCAGTAGTGACAAAAATAGGCTTCTCAGATGAGAATGTATGTCTTTGAAGAGCCTTACTCTTGTACACTGCCTCTATTTATAGAGAAGCTTGCAAAGATGAGTGGGTATGACATTCCAAACAGTATACTGGTCAAGTGCAGGGAAGTATCTATGGCAGATGAGCTAGATTGATGCAATCTATGTAGAAGACACTTAGATTCAAGGGGAATGTGACTTTTGAAAAATCAGGAATTGTCTAAATCAAAATGGGAAGTCTGGCTACAAATATGTAAAACTTTAGTCCTCAACTCAGCTCCACCATTAAAATCGTATTATATAAACTTCAATACCCATTTTTATCTCTAAAAATAAAATAAATATTTTATAAATAAATCAAATATAAAAAAATAGAAAATAAAATAAATAAATAAAAAATAAATAAAAATTTCGATGACTGCTTGAGCCTTTCAGGCTGTCTGGGTTTTCTCTCTAGCTAGCTCTTCTACTGGATGTATGGCAGGTGGGGTTATGCCACGACCAGCTATGGTCAGGATTGTTCCCATTTAGCAACATGGTTCCTGAATCTGGCCGAGTTTGAATTTCTGTTCCAGTTCCCATCACAGTTTGATAAAAGTGAGTTTGGCCCAATACACACCCAACAAACTAGCTCCCAATTGCCTGGGGTGCACTTTTCCCCAATGGGTTTGTCACAGCCGTTCTGTTGCGCCTGAATCACCCTCCATACCTTCCCTCTGAATCCTGAAGCACCAACCCACAGACCCATATGCCCAGCCTGCTGATACTCCAATTGGTCCCAGTTTCAACTCTAAAAATGATGGTAAGTCTGCTCTTGGGAAACTGATTACCTTTTCTGTACTTCAATATCTTCTGTTGGAAAAGGAGAACAATAACAGTGTCTACTTCATATGGTCATTGCTAAGATTGCAAAAGAGTTAGCAGTTGCACCCTGATGGAGTAGCAGTTGGGTCTGCTGCCTGCAGCTGGCACAGTCCACATACATCCCAAGGACCATCGAACTCTGGGTGGGAGGGGACAAGAAATGTAAACAGCTAAATAAAATGTTTGTAACCTTGCTTTCATTCCTGGCTGCACCTTTTCTTAAAAAAAAAAAAAAAAAAAAAGAATCAGTAGATATAAAATTAGAAAAGTGCCTTAAGTACTCAATTATTGTAAGGCAGCATAATTAACTGCTGCGTATATTAAAAGATTTCCAAGACTACTAACTGCCTAGAAAGAACTTTATAAGCTTTATGGCATATTATTTTTGTTGTCTCATATTTCTCACTTTGTTTTCTAACATGCTTTAATTTTCTTTGATTGTCACTCTTTAGGGGTAGCAATATTTTAGAATGCTTAATGAATCATTTGTTGAGATCAGTATTTTCTTGTGAGACCACTGGAGTCCAAAAATTGTTTTCTCCACAAATGATTCTTAAAAGACATTCAAATATAGTAAAATCCTCACAGTTTGGTAGATTACTTGTTAATTTTTAATTTCAAACTTTTAATCCCTAGGTAAAGTCTTTTCTACACCTGGATCTCTTTTCAAACCATGAAAACTTATTTCAATAATAATAAAAAATAAATCCCAACACAGAAAAAAAAGAATATCCATTCTCCATTCACAAAACAATGGTTCAAAAATTCTTTGGTATTTATTATTCATTTTTGCTCCTCATTCCTTTAGCATGGCTAATGCTTCTTTCGAGAGCTATTTTGAAGTTTACAAAATTTTATTCAAAATTATTTTCCTTTTACTTTAGGAAGTTCAAAAGTTATGCTATTCTGGTTTTTTTTTTTTTTTTTTTTCCAAATAATAACTAGGAAAATTCCACTGAAAGTTGTGGAAATCAGATGCATCCTGAGGAGCTTTCCACTAGCTTCCACTTTTGAAGACTCCTGTCCCAGTAAGTATTTACCTTTTCTACATGGGAGTTAATCTCAGCTGACTGAGAGATTTATTGAATGGCTATCCTTACTGCAATATCCATATGAAAATGACATTTTGGTAATCACTTTGACCTGGTACACAAAAATTGAGCACTGCAAGTCAATGAGTTAGTTAGCGATGACTCAAGCTCAGACAAGAGGAAAGAAGAAATGATACTGCCATCTCTTGACAAATTCAAAAACTAGGGGTATGTTTCTGTTCTGTCTTCCTCCTAGCAAACATGTCTTCTTCATTTTGTCTTTTTCAGAACTTTATACATAGTAACAGCACCACCTATTGGCTGATTCTATCTGTTGATTTGCTGTCTGAAGATTTTGGCAACTAGAGAGAGATGGAGATTTATGGTATCACTTCTATCACCCTTCTCTTGTTTTCTATAGCAGCTTCACTATATAGCTGTGTTACTCTTAGTTCAATAGCTCATCATTCTTAAAGAGAAAGTCTAAGATGAGCCATTTCTTACCTCCTAAACTCTCTTCAAAATAAGATGTATAAATACCAAACATAACTAATTTGTATTAGCTTTTATTACAGTATAATATGAATAATGATTCATCTTAGGATGTACATAAGGTTTGCTATTTAATAGTACTATTTCCTTTTTATTTCCTTAACTTCAAGTATTGTTTCTGTTTGCAGACATAAACATAATAAACTTAAAGTTATTGTGCTCATATTAACATCTTATGTAAAAGGAACTAGGAGGTGAACTTGGCACATGAATGCAATAGAATCTTGAAACAAGTGTATATATATATATGTGTGTGTGTGTGTATATATATATACGTTATTCATTTAAATATCCCATTGAACAAGCGTACAAATTCTGCTTTATTTCTGCTTTGATGAATTGTGAAATTGGGCAGATAAACTATAAGTCAAGGCTCTTTTGAAGTTGGACATAGAGGTCTCCAGACCAAGACTGAATTTTAAAAATAGACTGTTAGTAGTCTCACCACAACTTCCTGATATGTGGCTACATGAAAGTCATGAATCACAAACAGTACTAGGAACAGATAATATTTGGAAATCAAGGGAAGAGAAGAAGGAATAAATATAATAATTATAAAACCACAGTGCATGTAGATCAGGCTCAAAGCAGCACCTGAGACACGGACCCATGTGCATATGATGAACTGAGGGAGCACTCTTCAGGAAAAACCCATAATGAAAGGAAACAGGATTGCTAGGAAATGTTCTTAGGTAAGGGCTAGCCTCTGCCTGATCCCATGGGAAAATTCCAGAATATAAACCATATCAAAATTTTATATTCCCCTATCAGTCAGTTATTGATTCTAAATATGTCCCTGCTTACACTGGAGAAGAGACAACTTCTCTGGCAAGACATATTTTATACACTGAGGGCAATTCTCTGGAGAAGGAGAAGTTGGGAGCCATTAACATATACTATTACATCACTTAGGAGATAGGCACACTGGTCTACCTGGGGCATCTGGATGGGCCTCTGAAAGTGTGCTTCCACAGGTGCCATTTGTCATTAGCTCCATAGTAAGGAAAGTCCTTGGCATATGTAACATGTTGTTAGTCTTTGAGGTTCATCACCTGTCTTCATCCCACACTTGTCTCTCCTGGTGGCCATCCCATGTGTTCTTTGCCATTACAAGGCCTATCAGTAACAACCTAGTTTCGTCGCACTGAAGGATTGTCTAAAGTCTACCCTCAGTTTCTAGGCTTCCCTCATCTTTTCTCTCCTCCCTCATCCAACTGCTCCTTTCTTGCATATCTAGCTATACTCTAGTATAGTAGCAGTCATTTGTGTTAAGGAATAATATTGAAACTTGTTGTATTATCCATTGGAAGCTTATTTCTAATTGAAATGAACTTTTAAAAAAATAATCCTGTAAACCCAGGTGATTAGATTTCTTTTCTCTCCAAGGATAATGAGCAGGTACCACACCATCACTTCCCAGTTACATGCCCTGAACCAACTTTCATCCTAGGCTAGGAGGCAAGAGAACAGAGAGGAAGAATGACCCTTAGACCAAGAACCACGTAATTGAGCTCAGTTTTGGTATCTCATCTTTAAAATAAGTAGAAGGAAACTTATACAATCTACCTCACTGTATTAATCAATGTTTCAATAGAAACCAAATAACATACTCAAAACAGAATCATTTCATGAGGTTTTAAAAATTAAATAAATTTTAAAGTGTGAGTGTGAAAGAACCACAATAGAGTAGAGTTGGTTGCACCAAAAAATGAAAGGTATGAGTTGTCACCGGAAAAGAGAAAGAGAAAATCCTGTAGAATTTACTTCCTTTCTAGGGACAGTGATGGTGGTTGGAAGGAGAGAGCAAGCCCAAGATAAATAATCATTGTCGTTTCCCTCACTTAAATTTGTTGGGGTTCCCAGTTGGCCTCAATAACTAATGTCAAAGGCACAAAAGTTGCACAAATTCAGGGCCCGAGTCTGACTCCTGAGGAGAGAGTAGGCTGAGAAAGATGGAGAGTGAATCCGCATCTTGAGGGGCAAAGAGAAAGTCAGCACACTCACTGGCTGTTACAAAATTCAGTCATTGACATGAAAACATGTAACCCATGAATTGTTACAAACATGTGATACTGGTTATTTGACTGTTGTTCATTAGTATTCTTGCTGGTTCACTTTTGATTGAATAGGTAGGAGATTCAGTGACTCTCAGAAGAATAGGTACTTGCCTTTGAGATTGGAGAATTGGCTCAAACATCCCTTTAGTAACGAGCCACAGGTTTCTAATTTATGTGGTACCTATTGAATCTCTGCTTTCAAAAATGAGCCGACTACTACAGATAACATGCCTTCCTTTATCTCTAGAGTTTTTTGAATTATATTTATTAATTTTATATTTGCAATATTCTATTTTTAAATCAAAATTCCCAAAGCTATTATTTGATCTTTATTTTATATGTATTTGTGTTCAACGTCCATCATCGATCACTTTATATAACTTTTCTATTCCTAAGTTCTTTATTTTTGTTCATCTATTAATTGACTAGACATCATATTCAAGAATTTCCTTTTTCCAAAAACAATTCAGGATATGAAAGTTTGTATATTTGAAATGCTTGTTTTGTCTTTTCACTTGAAGGATAAGTTAGTATATTTTAATAATTTTATAATTATTGATTCATACATTTTTCTCCTCAGTTTGGGATAACTGTATTTTCTAGTCTATCATTTGATATTGCAACACTTTTTCTTTTCTGTTTTTGTATAAAAATATAAATATGAATTCACCATTTTAAAGTGTACAATAGGTGTTTTTTGCACATACAAGACATTTCATGACCATCACTACTATCTAACTTCAAAAGATTTTATAATTCCGAAAATAAACTTTATACATATTGGCAGTCACTCTTCATTTCCTCCTCTCCTAAGTCCCTGAAGAACTCTAATATACTGTGTCTATGGGTTTGCTTATTCTGAAAAATGGAGCCATGTGATCTTTTATATCTAACTTCTTTTCACTCAGTATAATGTTTTCGAGAATCATCCATGTTGTAGTAAGTATCAGAGGTATCAATACTTTATTTTTATTTCCAAATAATACTGTATTGTGTGGGTATACACTTATTCATCCATTCACCCTCTGATAAGCAGTTGGGTTGTTTCCATTATTTGCCTATTATGAATAATAATGCTATGAGCATTTGTTTGCCAAGTTTTACATGGACATGTTTTCTCTTCTCCTAGTTTGCTATTTCTTTTTATAGCTTGACTATTGTTTCCTCTGTATATCTCCTCTGGTGTGTTTTAAGAAAGAAATGAAAGAAAAATTATTTTACTTTCTATCATTAATCAGAAATACCCTTACTGAAAGCATTACATGAAAACCAAAATCCAAACAACTTACATAAATTGCTCAAGGGTGCCAGACAGTTAACAATAGAGCTGAGAATGTTGTTGGCTTTCTGACAGAGCACTTTAGTCTCATTTTCCCTTAAATTTTCATAATACCTTGATTCGGTTTTTCCCTACATCCTTTCGTTAACAAATGCTGCATAATAAAATAACTCAAAGATTAGTGATACAAAACTCCAACTATTTGTCATCTTTCATGAGTCTTCAAGGAAACCCAGTGGGTCTACTGATCAGAGCTGGGCTTGGTAGACTCACTTGCTCCTTTGTCAGTTGCTGGTCTTCTGAGTAGTGTACTGGTTACTGCTATGCCTGTGAACACATCTGGGATCCTGACTGGGGTGACTGATTTCAGTTTCCCATGGCCTCTCTTCCTCCAGCAGGCTAGCCTGGACTTGTTTTTGCAGCAAAGGCAGTATCCCAAAGACAGAAAGAAGAACAGAAGTTCTCCACAGGTTCAGAGCAGACCTGCCATTTCCTCTATGTGCTGTTGATCCAAGCAAGTCACAAGGTTCAGATTTAAAGGGGAAAGATTAGATTCCAACTCCGAGAGGAAGAGTTGAAAGTTCATATTGCAAAGGGTGTGATAAAGGAAAGGGTAAAAAATTGGGGCCATTTTGCAATCAATCTACCATAATATTTGCACTATGTGTGTTTGTATATGCATTTACACATACCTTTGTGTATATTTACATATGAACTGATATACACACATATTTCTATGTCTTACATGGTTGGTTAATTATCTCATTGTTTTCTAATTCAATTACTTGATAATAAATATTGTTCTTAACTCTGTCTTAATTTATATCCCACATTTTTATAAAAAACCTGAGGTGACACATTTTTAAAGATACAAAATAGTTCATTATGAATAAATATTGAAAGAATGAAGAAGAGAAAATATTTTATGTTAGCAATGTTGAGAAACCTGATTTAATATTGTTACTTTAGCAATTATGGTAAATAGGGAGGCAAAACTGGAAATCTCATTTGCAGAGAACAATTTTTTGGAGGAGTTTATGTGGCTTCTTAAATAAGGAGCACCATGTATTATAACAGATGTCATCTGTAAATGTCTTTTTGTGCAATAAGTAGAAACATGCCTCATAAGGCCATTTCTCTTACTGACCTTCAATTAACCTAAAGTATGAAAGCATAGCCTAATAAAAAATTTTCCATCGAGAACTAAGAAAGAGTAATCTGGGGGGCTTTTTTCTGGTGCACAGACTCAATGTAATGATAGAGGTTTAGGACCATAGATTAATAAGGAATTGTTGAGTTCCTGAAATTTTTACTTTCAAGTGCTTGCTGTTGATAGGTTTCCAGGACAACAGATTCAACACTGAGCTCTCTAAGCATTTTAGAAATACATATTTTCATCACTGACTAAAGCATGATCCATAGTAAAGTTCAGACACAGATTACTAAGTGATTATACTGACATTTTTAGGAAAATGAATTTCATAACAGAGGGCTCACTATGGGTTACAAAAACATTAAGGAAATATTCCCAAGGTATAAATAACCCAGTAAGTCTTCTCACATATCTATATTGTGTATTCTTTATGAGTAAAACGTTCTATTTAAATGTCTTCAAATTTCCAATAACAATGCAGTCAATGAATCCATGCTCAATGAATGAATGATGAATGAAGACATTGGGAGCTAGGGTTTTGCAGGAATGAAACCACTGTTGATGAAAGAGAACTATGGAACTAGGAAGGTGGATGTATTGGCTCTTTTCTTGCTCCCTATCCATTTTCAGCCTTCTCTGGTCTGCTGGAGCCCCAGGAGACTGATCCTTCTGCATTGCACTAGATTCTTCCCCGTCCTTTGGTGTCCTTTTGGATTTGGTCAGTGGGAAGTTCTGCTGGAAATGATGTTGAGAAAAGAGTTCAAAGCACTTTTTCCCTTCTCCCTGTTGGCTTTGGTCTTCCAATTCTGGAAATAGTTGAATCCATCATAATGATAGAATCCATCTGGCAGCCCTCTAGTGAATTATTTGAACAGAGTGCTGTTTCCTGCTAAGACTCTAACTAAAGCAGTAAGAAATATTCTTTTATGACCAAAAAGGAATTTACAATAGATTATAAGAAAAGGGAAAAAAGTGATGATGCTAGATATTATTTTAAGATTATGAAAACTGTTTCTTTAGAAAATGAAGGTAGATTTCAGGATATTTACTTGGCTGCCAAACAGGTGAAATGTGGGTGGATGGTGAAATGTAGTTGTTAAAATGAAAAGATTAGAGGTAATAAAGCTGCTGGTCAGCGCTAGCCTGGGTGTAAGCAGGGATGCGTGTGTGTGTGTGTGTGTGTGTGTGTGCGTGTGTGTGTGATTAGGTGAGGGGGTAAGAGATTAAGTGAGAAACGGGATTTTTGGTTAAACTGAAGACTTCATTTGGGAACCAAAACTCTTAACAAATAATCTCTTGAAACTTGAGATACATTTCTGTTGAAAAATGTACATTTCTCCCAGCAGAATTTTGTAGTCAGTTGTGTTATTGAAAAATGAACTGAGATGAACATATGAAAATGTTATTTGATGGCATAATGCACTTAGAATCTGAAGACTTGAGGCACGTCTCGGTGACCTAGCAGTTTAGTACACACTGGGTGGTGTCCCACATACATCTCAAGGTCTCAGGTTCGAGACTGGGGTGCAAGAGGGAACAACCAATGAGAACAACTAAACAAAATAAGTAGGGTGCTTCTTCTGCCCCTCTCCTCCTGCCTGCCTGACTCTGCTCACCTTCATTCCTGCCTACTCAATTCCTTTAAAAAAATTCTAAAGACTTGCAGGAGATTTAATATTACAACTCTTGTTAAATTTTTTTCAAAGGTTGTGAAATCACCAAAATACATCTGAATCACATTTTAATATACTGTATAATTGGCGGATGAGGTTATCCATTTTATCAGTTTTCTTTGAATTCTCATCATGTGCAAGAATTCTGTAACCCTAACAGATTCAATAAAAAGGAAACATATGGGGGAAAATGCGAATTGACCAGCAAGATGGTGGCCACAGAGGAGCCTATGTCTTTTCCCACCATCTAGAATATACCTGCTTTTCCCTCTCTCCCAGAAATAGCTACTAAGAAATCTACTAGTACCACCACTTAGAAGAACTATAAAGACAAATTCCTCTTTATGACCCTCCAATGTCATCTTTCATAGAGTGATTCAATCACAGATGGTGGTAATTAGGGGTATAGAGAAGGATCTTAACCAGTCACCAGTCACTTTTTGATAGATTTGGATCCTTTCTATGTGTTCTGCGTTCTCTACTCATTTAATACTCCTTCCCTTCCCAGAGCCCATTAGGTCTGAGTGAGACAATATTACGTGATGTTCCCTTCACAGTTCTTGGGCCTGAGAGGGCAACCAGCAGTTGTAGTTTTCTCTTCTGTTTGAGGAAACATGGTGTAGACTGACGACACAAAAATATGTTTGAATTCAGCCTCTGCCTAAGTATGATCTCTTGACAAACTACTTAACCTTGCAGAGTTTTTATTCCTCATCTGAAAGATGGGAGATTCGTACTCTCTAGTGTCAGAGAAGATGTAAGCCAATAACACAGTCTTTACTACCCTAGAAATGCAGCACTGCTAGCAATTGACACTGAAGTGAGGCCTGTCTTTTTATGTCATACCAAAACAGATCATCTAAAAAAATTTTTTAACTTATATCCTGCCATTTGAGAGCTTGTAGTTGTTCTTGTCTTCCATCTTTTTTATAAAGCAGCACAATCACTATAGCTTATCACCAGCGAAAGTAGGAAATCATGTCTTGGAAAGAAATCCAATTCCTTTTACTTGCTCTGCCCATTCTGGAGCAGCTGCATGTTTGCCTGATATAATACATTTGGTGGCAAACAGACTGGTAGATATTACCTCATGCAGTTTCAGGATATTGTTTCATGAGTGGATCAAATAAAAATTGTCTGTTTCTTTCCCAATTTCTCACCCATACCCTTACCCCAAATGTAATCTTTTCTTCCTGTTTGCTCCTTTATTGGTAATATCTTGACATTTCAACTTCCTAGTAGAGATGAATTATTGGACATGCACATTTGCTTTCTCTCCTTCAAAAGACTTTATTAACTGAAGAGTAGAACAATTTTTAAACAAGAATAAGATCTACTAGTACAAAAGGCAACTGCATCACAAGATGTTGAATCTGGAAAATGATGGATGAGAGGAACCTGATTTAGCAAAACTAAGAAAGCTAAATTATAAGTCTGAAAGTGGGAAAGGATGAAAAGCAATCCAATTAACACCCAACTGCCTCTAGTAGGCTCAGAAATTGGCAGTGTTGGATAGTCATAGAAACGCGAGAGAAGACGGAAGCCAAGACATGACATTGGTTGGAAATCTCTTAAGGAGATTTGATTCCAAGATCCTAGGTAGCTGGACAATTGCCCTTTTGCATCCTGGTAAAATACAAGAAGGTTAGTCATGACGAAGGATAATTGACAGATTTCTGGATTGGAAGGCTCTAGGCATAGTTGGGGACGGAGAATATATCATAGTGAAAGTGGTGAGTTTCGGACTCCTGCCTGCCAGAGCCCGAAGCAAACATTCCAGTGGGGCCAAGGCTCCTGGCTTACCCGTTTTTCCTTCCTACCTGATTCCTTCCCTCACTGTAAGAGTTCTCAAAGGAGCACTGCGGAGATCCAGCTCTACTCTTGAAGCGCTATCAAATCCCCCTCAAAAAAGATGTATCAGGCAGTTTCTAAGTTATAACCTAGCTTTCCATTAATTTCATATTTTATTTAAAGTTTTTTTTAAGCAATCATTTAAATATTCTTTATTTGAATAGATTGAATGGTATTGATTAAAATAATTACAGAAGACCATAGTGGCGCTGTTTTGCTTTAGGTTGTATACAGTTTGTTAAACTGAAAGGAATCTAATTGTGATTTTAGCTTTTAATTAAGGAAAGTGCAACATTTTTAAATGAAGTGTGAAGTTTACTTCAATTAGCTTTTGTGTTCATATGCTGATGAAAAGTGAAAATTTTACTTATTTATAGTTACAGGAAAATTAGATGTTCTGATTAAAAGAAAACTCTGATTTTATAGGTAGATTGATTGGAGGAGAAATGCCATTAATTCTTTACCTTTCTACACCTAGAATTTAAGCTGGCCTTATGATGTCCTTGGCCAGTGGAATAATCTAGAAGTAATGGCATGCTAGTTCTGACTATAAACTTCTGCACTTTTTCTTGGACATTTAACACTGCCATAAAAAGAAATCAGACTCTTTGGTTAGACAAGAAGAAATAACATGGATGAGAACTCAGTAGTCTTAGCCACAGTCATGTTAAATATTTTATAACCAAGCATGTGAGGGAGCCTGGCTTAAGTTTGTAAAACTGTCAACCCGAACAACTGTTGACTGTAAAGACAAGAGTAAAACTAGTTGACCTGAGACCTCATGAACACTTAAAGGTCTGTTGCTTTAAAACAATAAATTTTGGGGTGACTTGTTATATACCATACTAGCTAACTGATACACTTAACTATTTATGCTATGAAAGAATATTCAATTTTAAAAGAATTAGAACTTAATTTAAAAAATGGCATCCTTAACATGACACTGGCACATGTTCTCTGCGTAGGGTAAATAATCTTAATAGGAAAACATTTGTTCTACTGAGGACCTTATATGAGCATACTTCTGCTCTATTGGGAACAGCAACCTGAGAGAGTCGACCTGCCCTGTTATAAAGGAGAAGAACTGTTTTAGAATTAGAGAGTGATTAATAAGACTATCTCCTAAAAGAGAAAGTGGAAAGAAGCCAGAATGGTGAGTGTCTGATTTGGGATTCTATGAAGGAACAGGGATGTTTAAAATGTAATCTTTAATGGTTTTCTGTGAAATGTAAGGTATTACGCTTTCCTCTTCACAACTTTAGAATGCCATGAATTTTCAGTAGAAAATATTATGCCTACTCATGTCTATATATGACTGGATGCTGTATGAGCAACTGGAAGGGGTTGTACGTTTTACATCCCTGTTATTGAGGTGAGCTGATGGGGTGTGGGGGAGGACATCAAAGAAAAGTCTCACAAATCAGTTGCAGTGGTTCCCACAAAGAGGGATCCCTGAAAATAAACTTCCATTAGGAGAATATTTTAAACTTGATGAAACTATGTGCTTGCTACTAATTTTAACCAATTTTACTCAGATTCCCAAGGGAAGGGAGCCCAGTTGATGTCTCATTTATATGAGGCATCATACAAGGTTGTGGGGGATGCATTAGAAAATCCAGCAAAAGTTAAATATATCTATGCTAGGGGACCCAACATTCCTGCTCCTAAGCATTTACCAAATAAAATGAAAACCTTTATTGACATAAAAACCTATACTTGAATGTTTATACATTATCATCTTATCCTACACTGTAAACAACTCAAATATCCTTTAACTCCAGTGTTGGTAAGCAAACTGTGATAAATCCATAAAATGGAATACTTCTCAGCAATAAAAAGAAATGAACTGAAATATGCAACAACATAGATACATTGCAAATATATTAGGTGAGAGAAGGTTACTGTACGGTTCCATTTAATGACACTTTTGCAAAGACAAAAGTAGGGGACAGAAAATGGATTCATGATTACTAGGAGCTGGGGAATGTGTGCAGAAGTTGAATAAAAAGGGAGATAGGTCTCAAACTAGGAGTGTTCACTTCTGTGTCTGAGGGATTAACAATTAATTTCATACCACAGATTCTCAGAAACTGGGACAATATTTAAATAGAGGGGGGAGAGGATAATTAACTACTTTGTGATATAACTGGTTTTAGATATGTGTTGATTGAAGACATTTTCTACTATTTTTAGAATGTCTGTAAACATAATCCTTAAAGACATGATGAAATAGTTTATTAACAATATTGCAGGTGTATAGGCCTATGAAAATGAATAAAGGAAACTGACTCAAAATGGAGTCAAGGAGCCATGCAGGGTGAGCTCTCAGGTGCATACCACTCATTTCCTTTTACATGACCAACAGAAACAAGGATTTACTTTCACACATCTTTGTGACAGCTAACTGCCCACCTCTTGCTACAAGATCAAAAATCTCCGCAATCCAAACTCTCATTCTCCTCCAATGAACTTTTGCTCAAAAGAATGGTCCCCTGTTTCTTTTCAGAACGTAATAGCTAACCTTTTTGTCTCTTCCAGCTTGCCATAGTTTGTTTGTCCAGAATTGTAAGTCCCCTGCTATTTCTGAGTAAACTGAATGTTGCTTAATAAAAAAAAGGGAAATAGGAGAGTTTTTTTGAGGTGAGTATAATACCCGGCATCTTAGACAATCATGATGATGGCTACATGACCACATACATCTGTCAAAATTTGCAGATCTGCAAAGAGGGGAGAATTATACCTTAACTTTTAAAAGTTAGAAAAAACAAACAAACAGCAAAATTAAGAAACTAGCCTGCAAATATTTTCAATCTACTCTCAGAGAGCAGACACTATTGCAATAAAATTATTAAAATTGTTTTTACATTGAGATTTTCCTCAAAATAATTAAAGGATAAAATGAGGTGGTAAGGAATTAATAAATCATAATTATGAAATAAAGATGTATTTCTTTACCTGAAATGACTGTCAACTGCCAACGAAAGAAAATATGTATTTCAGTTAACAATTATTTCTAGAGAATATGTTTAAATGGAAGATTACTAACGGTAGAATGAAATCCAATGTGAGAAGAATAGTTTTATTAATAATTTAAATGTAAACTCTCCTTCATTGTTATAATGATCTATTTCTAATCGACATATTTTTATAGTTCTGCTTAGTTTAGAGATTAATTTATTGAGGGGATTCTTACCCTAGGCTTATACATCTGGACTGGGAATATTTCAGCATATTTTAAACTGTAAATGGTTTGGACAGTTTCTCTATAATCAGTTTCAGAGTCAAGATTTGTGTAAAACAAAACTGGATATTGTTCTTTGGAAAAAAATTCTCAGGTTTAGTTCACACTAGTGGTCTTTGATGAGAGCAAGACATTTGCCAGTAATGATAGTCTGAGTTTGGTTATTTAAAGAAGCAAATGTCCTCAGAGTTGCATGCTATTATTTTCTTTCTCATTTAACACTCAGAATCAAAACTAAGTCAAGGTGAGCTGTTGGCAAAGCAGGCAGCTTATATAAAGTAAAAATAAAAACATACAGCCTCATTAGTAGCTATTTTTATTATTAATTTTAAATATCTAGTACAGTTTCAGGTCATATTTACTTTCTTAGGTCAAGGAGAAGCCAAAATAAACCCACGCTTTCCTGGGGTTCTATTTTAGCTCCTTTAGGTAAGCTCCGAGCAGGATTTCATTAGATGAGAATTCAGCAGCAGCACTCATTAGCACAGATACCTGCTGCCAACTGGCGGCAGAGTGCTACAGTGGGCAAAGGTTGTATGTGGGCTGGGCATGATCGAGAAATACTATCAAGTTTAATTAATTTAACTTAGAACTTTTGGTGATCATCAGACAGACAAATCTCAGATTTCATAAGCAAGTTTTTAGGCCTCAAGGATAATGGCAGTCCTGAAATTATTGCTGACACCAGTCATAATGAGGGCTTTAAGGAATGGTTTACCAGTTTGAGTAACTGTTGATAGCATTTTCCTTGGTACGTCATGCATTTTTTAAGTTTCAAGGGCATTGTAACGTGTAAAATATTCAAACAATGAAAACATATGCTGGATAAAGTCAAAGTACCCCTCTCCTCTATTCCATAATCCTGAAGTAATCATTATTAGCAGACTAGCATATATTCTTTCAGAATCTTTCACATTCCATCATATACATATATTCTTAATCAGCAATTAACTGAGATTTTTTTTGGAAAAAGATGAATAAACTACTTTTTTTTAAAAAAAATGGAATGTCTCTCTGCATTTTTGCAACTTTGCTTTTGCTGTAAATTTCATGGGTTTTTTCCTTGTCAGTCCTTATATTTACAGTTCTTAACAGATCTGTATGAAGTTTCATCATATTGAATAATTTAAATATTGCTTTTCTGATGAACAGTTAGATTATTTCTAAATAGTTGCTATCAAACCATGATACAATAGATCCTTTTTTTTTTCTTTTAAAGGAAAGGTGCAGCTACGAATGAAGTCCAGCGGAGGCAGGCAGCCATGAAGAGAGAATCAATTAAGAAACTAGAGAAACCTCATTTTTGCTGGGTTACTCTAAAAACCAGCGCCCTGGGGTCCCCACTTTATAGATAATCCTCTGGCAGTGAAACAGAAACCTTGGGCCCACCCAGTGGGACCTTGGCTGGAGGGGTTTCTGTGAGTCTGCTGAGATCTAAGAAGAAGTTAATTGTCAAACAGAATAGCTTAAGGCATTTAGTGTGTGACCTTTACTTATGCAAACCGACCTACTTTAGGGTGTGACCTCTACTTTAGGGTGTGACCTCTACGTATGCAAACCGACCTCTACTTTAGAAAGTGATTCTGCTTTTGTAAACCACTTATGCACATACCCTGGGACACCCGAGAAAGAAAATAAACCTAAATCATATGCAGGCCGTATGTTCCCATTTCATTGTACAAACCAGTTCTTTGAGGCTCATTCATGTCTGGTTTTTATAAATACCCTCCATTATTTGGGTTCAGAGCCACATAATTTGAGTGTTTTACTCCATGTGGTGGTTGGTTAATAAACTCCTCCTAATTCTGTTTAACGTCTCTCTGATCTCATTGGCTACTTTGCAACAAGAGGAGGAAGAAGTATTTTATTTATTTTGTTTTATTTTTTCATCCTGGTTTTTCTGCCTGATCCCAGAAAGTGAGCTTTGGTCATTGGGATATATGTGGACTAAGCCCACCAAAGGAAGCTGACTAAAATTCTATTCTATCAGGGCGTGCTGATACAGCAAAGTGTGTGTGTGTGTGTGTATGTGTGTGTATTTATTTCAGCTTATGCAGGTTTTTTAAAGAAGTGGAGCTAGCCTAAGATTGTTAGTGAGGAAGAACATTGTTTTATAGTGCATACATTGCTCTTATTTCTTTTTCTATAAACCATTTGTGGCTGTCAGTTCATGAGCCTTTCCTTGTTGATGCACAGCTTTGCAAACTAAGGATGGTGGTGGATACTGAAGGTTAACTCAGTCAACTTTCATTCCAACCCACTTCCAGCAAGCAGCAGTAGGAAGGTAAAAGCCAGATTGCCCAGATTTTTCTGAAACTTGAACATAATTTAGAAACCACGAACCAGATATATTTATAGACTACTTTGCTCAGAAGGGAGGGAAGCATCAGACTCCAGGAAGAAGGGGAAGAGGCAGGGCCCAGGAATTTCTTTCACAGATACAAATTGTGATGGAGGACTTACCTTCTTAGAATCATTAGCAATGTATGTCATCAACAGATGAGAATGTTAGCAGCTGCTTGATTCCTCTGCTTCCTTTCTTAATAAAGGCAATGCTCTTTATTTAGACAAATGCAGCACGGATTTCCAGCAGCAGACTCCAGATTTGTTGCACTCCTGCAATAGTTTAGAAGCAGTTTCCCAGACCTGGGGCAGAGAGGTTTTGGAGGTGGAAATCATTTCTGTTCTGTGCTTTATATTGATTTTGTTTGCACCCCATTGGATTAATTTCTCCTTAAAGCAGTGTGTGTGGACTGTGTTGTCCACAATGGAAGAATGGGCATACCTGAAATAGGATCTGCTTTTCACAAGGCTATATGTTATACATCTTTTATTTTAGTCGATCACTAATGTTTACATTCACTTTACAGAAGTTTTCAACATTTCTCATAAAAGAAAATCTGGTCATCTTTACCTTTATGAATTTTGGATTTTAAGTTTTGCCTAAAAACAACTTCCTAACATTAATATTTGTTGCTACATTTCCTTGTATTTCGATGTCTTTTCTGGAAATTTATTCCAGTTAAATTTCCTTTTTGATGTTACCTGTAGGTGACCAGTTTTATTTTATCTTTCAAAATTGATGAATGATTGACCCAGCAGTAATTATTCAATCTTCTAACCTTCCCCCATTAAACTGAAATGTTATTTCTATCAAATAATAATTTCTTAACTATCATGAATCTATTTCTGAATTCTGTTCCACTAGTTTTTTTAAATTCCTAATCAAATACCACTGTTTTATTATAACTCTCAAGTATAGTTTTTGTTTTTTAATTTAATTGTATTAAATGATAATAACCACACTTTAAGTAACTAGTTAAGTAACTGGTCGTGCAAGAAGTCAAACTTTAATGTCTGGAAGCCCTTTGAGGTCAGTTTTACATGTTATTTATATTTGTACTCATAAAGACTACAATGCTGTCTGGTATATAAGAAGTTTTTTTGAGACAACAAATCAAACTATTGCTTCAGATAAATGCAGAAAATTATAAAACTAATAAGCTGGGGCCTTGGACTTGGACTTTGAGTTTCTGTAACTGTGAGAAATAAATTTCTGCTTATAAGTCAGAAGATAATAAAACTAAAGTTAATTTCATTCTATAATTTTTGTTATTGATTATTTTTGTAGCATGTTTTATACCAAGTGATTATTCAAATCTTTTAAAGTTCACATGGTCTTTGATTTAACCACTCCACTTTAAAAAAAATCAGTTTAGAAAAGCTTTATTTAAAAATTTTGATAAACAATTTTTACTAGTAAAACCCTAAAGAACCAATAATAGAACAAAACAATAAATGTCTGTCAAAGAAAATGAAAACATATAAACAGTACTGTAACAGTATTTTTAAGTATTTTTAAGATACCATAATTTAGTAGTTGGAATGATTAGGGTAATGAATTTTTTAGTAAGCAAAATATACTATGATATCAGTAATACTTTTCCTGTAGTCAGTCTTATTTAATAAGGAATCTAAGGGGGCATTACTGCACATTTTTGTATGCACATGAAAAGCAATCGAAAAGCAAATTGGAAAATAATGTATTCTTTTTATTGTAGAGGTGACAAGACTCATTATAATATTTTGTCTTACTTTAATGTAAATTAATACTAGTTTGACGTTTATACCCAAAAAATAAGCTCATTCAAAGCCATTGACTTAAAAAATATTTAGTGTGATAGACTGTGTAAAAGCCTGAGTTGCATAGACAATGAAGCCTGAAGCAAAATTTATAAGCTAATCCTTTACGTTGGATTGCAAAAAATGTCCTCCATTCCCTATTCTTTTCTATGTTCTTATAATTATTCGTCACAATTCTCCTCATCAAGGGTGGTAACTATTCCCCTAACCCTCGAGTCTGGACTAACTTTGTGATGGGTTTTCCCAGTGGAATGTGGTGAAAGTCATGTTGTGTCAGTGATAAGCTTAGTTTTTCAGAGGTGGTACCTATTAACACTTGCTTTCTTGGAATCATGCTCAACTGACCTGAAAACAACACAAACAGACTTTGCTGGAAGATGAGGAACATTTGGGCAGCAATGAACTGCCCTAGATAGCCAATTCTTAAGCAGCCTAGCAGCTAATTACATACGTAAGTCCAGCTAAGAACAAAATAATTGCCCAACTGAACCCAGCTCAAATAACCGATCTACAGTATTACGACCCAAATAAGTGCATTGTATTTTCAGCCATTAAATCTTGATTTATTTTTATTAAAATAGCAAAAGATAACCCTTCTATGCTTTATTGGGGAGTGCAAGTACAATGAGAGAAAGGGAAGAAAAAGGAGAGAGGCAAGGAAGATGAGAAAAAAATAGAAAAGCTAGATAATTTCAAAGAAACGGTGGTATCTTGGTCACAGCTGATGGCTTCTGGAAAGACCTTATGGAAACTCTGCATCTTGGGACAGATTATCAATGGAAGGAAAAGAGTTTATCTGTCAGTCACTTCAATCTCCTGTCTCTTCTTGGAACAAGTTTGCTCCACTGAATATTAATATCAAGTGTTTATGGAATGTGTGACACTTTCTTTCTGGTGGTCATCCCAGGGAAGCTTGAGCTCACTAAAGTAAGATGACATGCTGGGTGGTATGGTATGTTAACTATCTCAATTCTCTACTTGTCCTTATATTTATACACCTTACCATATGACCTGTAATTCTTTTCATTAAGTGGAAGAAACTCTATTTCCATGTCTTGAAACTGGGCTGACCTTTCAACTTGCTTTAGCTTATAGCAAGTGGCAGAGAAATTTTGTGACCATTCTGAACTGAGGCTGCAAGAAACCTTGCATGCTTCTGTTCTCTCTCTTCAGACACTTACCTCTCTATATGAATAAACCAGACTACTCTGGTCACTGATAATCCAGTCATCCCATTTTGTTCCAGCCAACAGTTACCAAATGCATGAAGCAGAACCTGGCTGATCTACTGCCTAGTTCATGTGCTATGCTAATATTAGAATAAACACCCAACTAAATCTACCCTACATCGCTGATCCATTGAATCAAGTGCTAAATACATAACTTATTTTAAGCTAGTAAAGTTTGGGAGAGTTTTTATGCAGCAATAATAACTATCTGATGCATCAATAACTGATAGTTTATGAGTGGATAAAACTTGAGAAGGTTCATATTTTTTTTAAATCCAGGGAATTCTGTGCATGCAAATATAGCCTATGCCACTGTATCCTTTGGAAGGAAAGGTGTTGCAAAATAGTTATTTTTTAATGTCAAGTTCCAATGTCATGAGTTTTTAGACAAATCTTTCTTTTAAAAGTAATTTATGATACTGGCAGCAGTTTTGATTGCTTTTTGTACTGAAAAAGTGTTAGCAATCTGTTCCCTTGTTTTTCATTAATTGTTGCTTGATTTCTGGTACAGTGGTATGGATTGTTTTTTTGGTGGAAATATTTACTGAATTTGTCAGGCACAGCACTGGATGTCTGTTAGTTGTCTTATAGGCAGAGAAGTATTATTCTCCACTCTGGGAAAAAGAGATATCAGAAACGCCTCTCTTTTTTTGTTTTATTAGTTACAACATAGGACTTTGAATCATCATTGCCTCAATATTTTCCAAGAGTGGTCCTAAGTTTTTCTTTTGTTTTGGAATTGAGTGATGAGGTGGAGTTTCTGGTCCCTGAGAGAAAAATTAAGACCAAGTGTGTCAAGCCTCAACTGAGAGCACTAAGACACTTTCAAATGTTCTAATTAGTTCTAGGTAAATAGTTAAGACAGAGGAGCAATGCTATAAATAGCTGCTCAAAAGTGTCAAGTGCTGTTTTTTCTCCTTCTGATATAACAAAATATTAAGTGGATTTTTATTAACTTAGCCTAAAAGATGGAAAAACTAGACCTAAGTGTTTCTGTCTCTTTAAATCTTGCTCCAAATCAAGGTCTCCCTATCTTCGCACTATTAATGTTTCATGCAAGTACTTCTTCATTATGGGAACGCTCCTTTCCATCCTAGGAAGTAATCCTAGTGGTAGTAATAGTAGTCCCTTCTCTGCATAGCTGTGACAATCAGAATGTTTCCAGATACTGTCAGATGTCCCATAGAGGGAGGTGGAGGGACAAGTGTGCCCTAAGCTGAGACTCCCTGTTACACATGAATATCTTTTTCTGGTTCTCTAGGGTTATGCTATAGTTCCTGGACATTTGCTGTAGAAAATGATGGGAAATCAAGTAAGTGAAGCTCCAGGTTCTCCAACCTGTCTTAATTCAAGCAGAGGATTCCTAGTTTTAATTGTTTAGTAACTCAGAATTTACCGTGAAACTTGTCTGAAAGTAAATTGATACTAAAATTCTTTTGTAATTCCTCTAAATCTGAAACAATGTTAGTGAAAATATTCAGATATTAGTAGATAAAAATCACTTTTCTAGAAAGAGTATCTAGAGAGTTTGTCAAACTCTGTTATGAGTGTTTTGTTCCATATGGTCACTACACAGCTTCATGGCAGCAGCGTCACTGATACTTAGCATCTCTAGGAAGAAATACAGCAACCTTGTAGGAATTTGAATTGTGATTCCCATTCTGAAAAGGGATGCTAGTGGACATAAAATAGGTGAATTCAGAGAGAATGGAGGGTTAACAGAACCTACTACAACTGCTACCTACTATGTCTCATGGGAAAAGTTTAAAACATACTCTGGTTTCAACCCAGAACTAAAATACTAGTTTCTATTGTGAAATTCAATCCGATTTTAATCACAAAACCTCTTTTCTGAATGAAATTTTATGAGATCTTAATATATAAAACAGATAAAAGAGACACTTTACAGAGCGAATTAGAGGCTCAGCCGGCACTTGACCTGCGCACAGTGCTGGAAGGTGAAGTCTCCACAGAAATAAAGGGGTGATCTACACACATTCATACGATGACTATAATCATTAAGAGCTGTTGCATACAGAGTGGATTAATCAGTGCTGCTGTAGTTACACTTAGAGTCTCTATATGCTTATTTGTCTTTCTACAAAGTTTCAAAGTGTGTATTTTTCTATTTCTTCACAAAATCGAGCTGTATTCCAGTAGAGCACACATTAATTAGTCCACTACCATTTATATAATGTTGTGTATATTTGGATAGTATCTGACTGCTGGGTGGCAATATTCTTTCTGATTATAAAAGCAACCTTTATTCTAATCAAAATAGTAATCATAATAAAATTCTTTTCGAGTGCAGATTTTTATAGAGGTATAATTTATATAAAGTGAAACACTGTTCGTTAATATTTAGTTCGATGAGTTTTGACAGGTGAACATGGCTGTTTATACCACTACCCAAAACAAGATGAAGATTGTCATCCTAGAAAGTTCCCTCATGCTCCTTTCCATTCAAATTCTCTCCTAGAGCTGACTAATTTCTGAATTCAGTCACCAAGCATTTGTTTTGAATGCTCTAGATTTCACTTAAGTGCAGTATATATTCTTTGGGGTCCATTTTTTTCCCTCTTGCAATGTCCGTAAAATGTATCCATGTTGTTCCTGCAGGAATTCATCCTTCTTATTCTATGTCATATTGAAAGGCTACATGCCTTCTTAAAAGATTTTCTTCATACACTAATTTCTGTGTATACAAAATTCATTTTAAGAATGCAAAATCTCTACCAAAGTGGGCTCACTCAGGTATGTTCTTTGTAAGCACCCATTCAGAGTTCACCAAGAACTGACAGAAAGTACTTACTTTTTAATTTGCTTCTTTTTTTCGAAAGCACTTTGAAATCACGATTTAAAAAAATACAGTCAGGGAACCTGTACTTGTGGTTCGATGGTAAATATTTTAGGAACTTACCACTGTCCTGCTAATATGATCGTCAGCTTTTAAGGCAATAAGCCTGTTTATAAATAATCCACAGAAAAGAAAAGGGCTAAATTCACAGCAATTGGTCTTCAAAAGCATTTTCCTTTTTCATGATGAGAATAATTGTGAGCTTACTCAATAGATATGCATAATGAGAAAAATTCTACTTTAGGTGTAAATTATTTTGACTCATCACTTGGAACTGCTATAAAGTTCTTAGTGAAAACAACTACATAGGGTTAGAGGAACATTTTGTGTCTTATTTAGGGAATAAATATTTAATCTAAATATTAATGTTGACAATGCCCACCTATTTAAATTAGTCTCTTAAACATGTTAATTTGTAGTCAGTTGCTCAACAAATATTTCCTGGTTACCAGTTACATTTCAGGTTCAAAGCTCACTACTAGTCAATAAAGATCGATGAATCAAGGCTAGTGACCTATATTTATATATTTACTACATGTTATTTTTGTACTCATATTATTTTTTACCCAACTACTCAGATCTTATCATAATACTTAAATAGAAAGAAGAGGTCTAAGAGAAATTTAGTATATGACTTCTTTCTCCTAAAATCACTGCTTACTTGGTTTTCCAAGGACTCTGTAAGTTAATGTGCTGTGTGTGTTCATACAAAGGAAGCACATCATTTTTCTCTGAGCAGAGAATGAAGAATGCTTACTGGGGAAGAAGAGACAACCAATTTTGCTAGAGATAGCATGAATTTTGCAAGCTAGATGAAATTAGAGTATATTATTTTCTAAAGTTTTCTCTTCCTCTTAAAAATAAGATTTCTCAGCATGCCTTGAAGAGAAGTGGTTAGGTCAATTGCCTCCAAAGGAGCACAGGTCACCTATCTCTGGGTTCCAGCCCTGGCTGGGGTTGGGAGGAATAACCAGTGTGAACAACTAAATAAAAATAAAATAAAACAGCTTCTTCTTCCTCACTTCCTGCCTGCCTGTCTAATCCTCTTCATTTTTGCCTGCACTTTTCCTTTAAAAATTTATTTAAAAAAATAAGATTTCTCTCCTTACAAAATGGAGAAACCAGTAAAAGGCACATATGTCTATTCTCAATTCTGAAACAATAAGATCATCAAGTACATTTTCTAAGGCTAGCTGGGGCTGAAAGACATGTCTCTGTTTGCACAGTCCAATTTCCACCTTTTTTCTCACCCTGAAAACATGTATTTAATTCATTAAATTCTTAATTAAAATTTAAAAGGAATTATTTCACTACAGTTCTAAACACTCAAGGGTTCTATATTATCATTTTAGCAGAAAAAATATTCTCTCCTCTCCACAAGTGAATATCGTTCTCAATATTATTTATCTGTCTATCTATTCACAGATACAAAAGAAGCCATTTTCATTAGTTAGACATGGCTACCTAACCATCTCTGAAGGTAGTGATTTAAAACAACAATCATTTATTATTTACTATGAGCCTTGGGTGGTTCTGCTAGTAAGATTTAGCCTGGACAGGGTGATTCATCTGGTGCAGGTCATTTAGGTGGTTTTGAGCATCTTGGCTGGACCTTCTTACATGTCTGGAACTTGGTTGTACTGACCCACCTCAGCGCTGCTCCACATCTCTCTCATCTTCCTACATGCTGTCAAGGGCATGGTCTCAGAGTGAAAATGCCAAGTACCAAGAGTGAGATGGAAACACAGACTTATGCCATGTTTACTAATGTTCCATTGGTCAAAGAAAATCATATCATCAAGTCCAGGGGCAACATGGGAAAGCATTACTAGATGGAGTGGGTAAAGGAGAGAGTGGAAAAGAGATTTGTGACTTGAGTGAAGGAATTCAGCAGTTTGAAAGAATTCCCATAGAAAGCAAGTGAGAAAACAATGCCCCAAACACTAGGAGTTTTATTTAGTTGTTCCCTTGGCCTAGAAGACTCACATTTCATTCATCTTGTTTATTTGGTCTCTATTTAAATGTTCTTCCTTGGAGAAGTCTTAAATTACCACTCTAACTAAACAGGACCGTTTAGTCCTATCCCCTCTATCTCTGGCTACTATCTCCACCCACCCTGGTTAATGGAATCTAGCTGTCTCCTTAGAGTGCTCACTCACTAATATTTCTAATGATAGGTCTAATCAGTTATTAACACCTGCCAGTTCTAATTCCTTAACAGCTCACTAATCCACCTCTTCTATCACCACTGTTATTTTCTTAGTTCAGGTTCTTATCTCTCACCTTGACTATTCCAATATTCCACTAGCTTTATCCTACTCTCTCCTCAATTAAAAACTCATCCCATCCATGGTTTATGCAGTCTGTGCAGATGGAATAGTAATCTTCCGTTGTAAATTTAGTCATATTACTCCCTTCTTTAAGTTCTTTTAATGATATTTCATTGTCATACTCATTGTTAAACTCTGTTTATTATATTAGTTAGAGAGAGGCAGACTTTTCTCTTTTGAAAATCTCTGGAGGAAGTGGTAAACCACAAGAACCAACCATTTCTTAAATATTTGGGACAAAAAAGGAAGACAAGATTCCAATCAAGGGGCAGCCTGGTGGCCTAGTGATTTAGTACACCAGGCATAGTTCATATACATCCTAAACTCAGTGATTCAAGACTCAGGACCTGGGGGAACAAATACATAAATTAAATAAAGTCTTTCTTCCTCCTCTTTCTCCCTGCCTGCCTGCCTCTGCTCACCTTCATTTCTGCCTACATCTTAAAAATATTTTTTTTTAAATGCCAGTCAAAAACAGAAGTGAAGAACCATTTTTTCCTCAGGCCTTTCTATGCATATTCAATGATAAATTTCAGAGACAGAAATATCTCAGTCTCTATCAGATGCAAGAACTTTCCAGTATCCTGAAACTTAACTAGGAAAAGGTTAAGACCTAGTTCCAGAACCAGAGAATGAAATGTAAGAGGTGGTAGAAAAACAGCTGGCCAAAGAATAATAATGGTGTGACTCAGAAGGTCTCAGTGTCTGCAGAATTTCCTGGGGTCTATTTCTCCACCAGGAATGCCTGGTGAGCACTTCCAGAGACCTTCCTTTGAGGAGCCACCAGACCTGAGTCACCCATCCTGGACCAGCGAAACGTGGAGCAGCCAAACCTGAAGCAGTCGGGTCTGGTGAAACCTCCCTCAGCTGTGGGGAGGAGTCTGCAGCCCAGATCCAGTCCCAAGAAAATTCTCTTGGTGATTTGGAAGCCACCTTAGAAATTGCTGGGGAAGTCCATAATTTAATACAGCAGTCCACTAAGTATTTAGTACCTGAATTTATTCCCAAAATTACTCCATGAACATATAGTCTGAAGACGTGGGAAGATGGGTGTATTATTCAATTTCAATTTGGGCAGTGGCCACGTTACTTCTGGTGGGCTCTTTCTTCTTTCAGATTTTAGAATGTTGTATCTCTCCCTTGACATCCTGCTCCTCACTATGCCTACAGCATCAATTTCAGGGGTTGTGGAGTCTAATCAGATTTCAGTAGCTTTGGCTGCTGTGGGCATAATGAAAGAGGCCTCTCTTGCAGATAAAGAGAATAATTATTTGAATATTTCTAGGATTGAGAATCTAACTTCAAGAATGCAAAATGAAAGTACAAAGATGTGTAATAAAGTAGTATTCTTATTTTCTAGGATAAGTAAACTTTTATTTGTTATAAATCTCAATGGTTAAGGTGAAAGGGTTAAGCGATAACATGCTTCATTGATTGCTCTACCCTTTAACTGTCTTATTACATCCTCTTATATGTTCGTACTTTAATATTTTTAGAAAGATATTGCATTTTGTTGCATCATCATAATAAGAGCATTAGTTTGAGTATTTGGTTTCTAAGTTTAAGTATAAACTTAAAAAAATAACTTCACTTTTTAAAAATATTTGGGACCTAATACTTATAAAGTCAGTTAGACATAAGGTATTTTTAAAGAGGTCTTTGACAACCAATTTAATTTATTTAATTCTCGCTACTTCATTTAAATTCTCTCTAGTTTGATGGGGTTTACAGTTTATATTTTTCTATGAATTTTTTCAAACCATCTATATTTTCTTTATAAAAAATGTCTGTTGTATGTATAGTCTTTCCCCTTTATTTTATAGATTTGCTTATTTGCCATTTCTAACCCTTCCCTTCAGTCTTGCCAGAAATCTGTCTTTCTTATTAAACTTTTAAAGAACTAGTGTCACCCGGCATTTGGCCATTTCCTCAAAATGGTTAAATCACAGCTAACATTTGGATCAGTCATGTTCATTTTTAGGAATCACTAGAGCTATATAACTGGACGGTTTTACAGGCGATAATAGAATTTACAAACACAAATGAGAAAATGATGGCAGGCAGGCTAGCTCGGCTCTGGAATGTGCACACAGACAGGTACTGGAACTGGCAAGACAGTATGGAGGCAAAGATGAGACAAGGGTCAAGAAGAAGGACACATTATATCTCTACCCCTTGTGCCACGACAGTTCTGGTCCAAACCAAATTAGGACCCAAAGTGAGTGCAGTCCCCTGTTGCTAGGTTGCTTGCTTCTTTTCCAGAAGTCTGCAGACTTCACAGACCCAAATGCCACCCAACCCTCCTCTTCCTTTGCAAAAAGCATATAACCTAGTCCCCCTGTGCCTGGAGTAGGGAAAGCCTTTGGAGCATGAACTCCTTCCCCATCTTTGGCCAAAGAATACCTTAATTTTTTTTCCTATTAGTAGACCTCCATCAATATTAGCCAGATGGGGAAAAAGAACTTAGACAATATTGGTTAAGAGTAGCTTTTGGTTTTGCTTAATTATAACTATTTGCTGTTATTTCTATTGTTGACAATTCCACAGATTTTTGCTATTGTCCGAATATTTCCTTTATCTTTGGTTATTGAGCTTGCTTTTCCAGTATTTTCATATCTTTCACTTGTATACATAGAAAGATGTTTTAAAAATTCTTTTTTATTTCTTGATAATGCTCTATTTTTTTTTGTATTTGACATGTTGTATAGAAGAGAACATTTTATTTTTCTCTCTCTGCTAAGACAACAGGAAGGCAGGCAGGAGGAGTGAGGAGGAAGAAGTCTTTTTATTGTATTTCTATTTAGTTTCCATTCAGTTGTTCACACTGTTTCAGAGGTTGTTTCCCAGTGTATGTGGTTTGCATCTTCCAGAGGCAATTGATCTAACCGCTGCTCCACCAGGGCATGCCTACTAAATACATTTCCGACACCACATGTGTGTGTCTGGTTGGGGGGTTCTGGTTTCCACACTGACAAACTCTTTAACGCCAGTTGAGCCAGCTGCACATACTATAATTCCATTTAGTTCTGACACTATCTATCTGGAGTTAGCATCAGATCCCACAAGAGTGCTCCTTCTTCAGGTGCTGGGACAGGCAGTGTCCAGAAATGATGGAATTCTTGGCTTTCAGAAAATTTTATCTGCCTGTAACACTGCACAATGTCCAGCCACTCGCAGGTAAATGACCATTGATATAAAAACTATTAACTGACCTGTTGTTTGGGATGGGGTGGGGGGTGTCTTTTGCTAAATTTCCCCTTTTCACTGAAATTAACTTCCCCATTGTGATTATTTGTGCCTCCATTTTGACCACCCATTTCCGTCCCCCCTAAAAATGCTTGTCACTGCATGAGGCGAACAGGAGATTTTATCTTGTTAACTGACTGCCATCAGTCAACTGTTACCCCAAGCAGCAGATTTAAAGAAATTTACTGGGCATGCTTGCCACTGATTGAAGAATGCTTTGAAGAATCCTTTGAAGAATGCTTCAAAGGAACAGCTCAAGACCTCCAGCTTGAGAAGCATTGGATTTTTCTTGGTTTGCTTACCTCACATATATGGGTCTTCCTCTTTCTTCTCTCTCTCTTGTCCCTTATCCCTTCCAATAAAGCTCTTGTCTAAAGCACGTTTTGGCCTTGACTAATTTCTATTTACCGAGTGACCAAGAACCCACAGCACATGGTCCTCTATCTGGTCCTCAGCCTGTTACAAAGCTAATCACAATTTACATTCTCCTAACAAAGACTGGCTATAAATCCAGGGTTCCCATATGTCCTTGTGTTTGATAATTTGAATGGCTCACAAAGCCCAGAAAAGCATTTTATCTACCATTACACATTAATTATGAAAAGATGCAACTCAGGCATAGCCAGGTGGGAGAGATGTGTAGGACAAGGTATGAAAAGAAAGGTATGAGGGAAAGGGAACAGAACTTCCTGTCCCCTCTAGGAGTGCCATTCTCCCAGATCCATCATGTGGTCACTAAACTTAAAGCTCTCCAAATATCTTCATAAAGGGTTTTTATGGAAGCTTCATCGTGTGTGTGTGTGTGTGTGTGTGTGTGTGTGTGTGTGTGTGTGTGTGTGCACTTGATCAGATTTTAGTGATTAAGTTAGCCTCTAGTCCAAAGTTAAGTGGAAAGTGCCCATCTTCACCTAGTTGGTTCCCTGGGCAACAAGCCCCCATCCTGAAGTTATTTAAACACATAGCCCCCTGTCAGGTCACTAGCTTACGAAATGACACTAATCATTTCAGAGATTCCAAGGGTTTTAGGAGCAGTGTACAGAACATCCCAAGTTTCTCAGAGTTGGTCTCTTGAACATGACCCACTCTGCTATGAAGAACCAAGGACAGTGGAGGACAGCCCCAAAGGCAAAGGAGGAGCTCCAGTTCTTAGAACTTTTAGCCCTTCCCTTCATCAAAGAAGAACTGTGCCACCCCCTGGGCCTCCACCCTCTTCCTAATTCAGAAATGGTCTTTTGTTCCTATTCTCTAGAAGAATGTAGAAAGGGGAGGTTTTTTTTATCTTTTTACTTTGAGAATAATGATGAGTCATTCCTCCTTGTCAGGTAGTGACACCCCTGCTGTCTTCCTTGAGGACCCTAGGTCCCCTTTTCATTTCACTGCCCAGAATATAAATGTGGGTCTAGCAACCTCCGAATTTACTGCCATGTAAATTCTCCAAATGTATGATATTAAATTTGGGGTTTTCTCTTACTAATTGTTCCTAATATTAATTATGAATGTGTTCATTCATCCAGCCTATGAAGAACCTCAGAAATAGGGGGAACTTTTCCTTTGACTTGACCCCACAAAAGAAATGGATGGGAGGTGGAGCAGAGATCAAGTATTTCTTATTATGTCACAAGTCTTTCATTTCCTTTAATTTATAAAGTTTTCTTAATTTAGATGTGTTGTGGATAGGGAGGTGGGAGTGAAAAACTTAACCTCTTCAATTCCTGCGTATTGCCAAATTAAAAATACCCCTTGAGGTAGACTTCATGAGGACAAACAAGGAGTTTGCAAGCTCTCCTAGCTGACAAAAGCCAAGCGTGTGCTCTTTTGGAAGTATTATAGGCAGATTTATTACACATGCGGGCCCAGCTGGAGTTCTCTCCAAAAGTCGGAGCCCTGAATGAAATAGAGGTAGACTTTTATAAGCTTAGAGAGACAAAAAGGTACAAATTAAAGAAGAAGCCACAAACAGGAATCCAAGTTAATTAGAAATTCTCCAGAATATACATAAGATTTTGACTGCAAGTAATTAGGGAAGTTTGTATCTTATCAACTGTCTATATATTTTGAGAGACAAAGGAGTGCGAATTAAGGTGGGGGTGACAAGCAGGAACTCAAGTTAGTTGCAAATTCTCCACATAGAATATACATAAGATATACTTGCAAATAATTAGGGAAGTTTGTGTCCATTAGCTCGGCAGTTGTCATGGCTACTAGAATGGTGGGCAGGTCCCTCCTCTCTTTTCCGCATTCTGATGATTTTTTTGGTGGTGGGAAATGGCTGCATAGCAGTAGGAAAATGGCGGCCGACTATGGTGGTGGGAAAATGGCGGCCGATTTTTCTCCTATATTCCTCCCTCTTGTTCCTCAAACTGATCGATGATCAGCTTTGATAGATCCACAAGTGGGAATAGGGGCGCTGACTCAATTCTGCTACTTCCTACCGAACAGGACTGTAGTAGGGTGTAGCATCTTGGATCATCTGAATATAGAAAAAGATATAGTTAGCATTCTTGCTCAGCGTTGGGGTATGGGGTTCTACTGCCAGGCTAGTAGGACATTCTTCGTTGTGACCTTCTGAACAACTGAGTTTATGGTAGATTGAATCAGGCCTATTATGACAGGTAGAAGACAAGGAAGTAACAGACAGACCCCCCCCACCCCAACAAATGAGTCCCATGACTCCCAACAGAGTTTTAAATCCTTTAATCTAAGAGAACCAAGAGACCCATTTTGAGTCAAAGAGCCCAACTCTGGACTGGGACATGGGCTATTTTTTGCATATCTCTTGCAGTATCTTTGACTATTTTTCCACTGTCATCTATTTGCAAGCAGCAGTTTGTTAAATTAAACTTAGTACAAAATCCTCCTTCTTCTGCTAATAAGCAATCTAGGGCTAATCAGCTTTGGAGGATTGTAGTTCTCATCTGAGTAGCCTTATCTGCCAGTAAATCTAGTGCAGTAGCTGTTTGATTGGTAATTATTTCTGCTACTGCTTGTAATCTTATTAATCAGGTTAGGAGGTAGATGTGGGTTCAGTACTCCCGACTGCTGTCTTGTGCCCAAGTGGCAGGACCGCAGGTATGAATTATTTTTTCAGGAGGCTATTCTTTGCCCCATCCATTGGCATCTCTAGTTAAAGTAAGATCAGTGTCTATGCTCCGTTTTGGTCTTTCCAGTTCATCATAAAGTTTAACTCCTAAAGTCTCCCCTACAGATTTTCCTAAGAGAAAGAACTGAGGCCTGATGAGGCCTATGTAGCAAGTACCCGCCCAAACTTGGAGAAGGCAGGTATAGGCTGTTTTGCCACAGAGCCAATAGTGACCTTTCAGTGCACGAGCAGTAGTTTCAAAGATCTGTTCTCAGTCAGAAGTTTTAGACTTGGATGATAGTGGTAGTCTAAAATTCCTGGATGTGGCCCTAGGATTTGTGACTCTCCCAGGCAGTCATATGAACAGTTCCACAGGTTAGAGCTAGGACGCCAGATACAGTCCCTATGCTGGGGGGTTAGATTCCAATACCAAGTGAACCCAAGCCTTTCCCTACCATTGGTCTTGGTCTAGGTCCACTGGTGATATATGCAAGGACTGAGACCAGTCTCACTGCGTTGCTTACAGGGCAACACCATTTGCAAGAAGAACATTTGTTTGTAGTTTAAATATGGTTCCCTTCTGACTCCGTCACTACAGAAGGTGTTCCTGTTTTGGGGATCGGTCGCTTGGCATGGGAACTGGAAGCCATTGACCAGGATGCCTGTTTTATCCCAATTTCCTCTTACAGATGCACAGTCAAGGGGGGCTGTCTTCCTGGCATACATCCAATTGCAATGCCTATGGCCAAGGAAGATCCCAGACTTTGCAGTGGTCTGTTTCAAATAATATATTCTGAGGGTGGTGGGGGGATTCGTACTAAAGGCCAGTCATGACTAGTCTCCGGGTTCCACCATCCTGTCACATAATGGATCTCAGAGAGGTTACTCAGGATCCACTGAGGATGGAGTGGGGAGGCGACCCAGGGCCAGTTGGTTTCTGCCACATACCCAACAGCTGGATAAATTAAAAGTAGTCGTTATGGCCTGGGCAAGCTGCAAGAAGTGGTTAGGTGTATCTCGTTCCACTATTGGAGCTGCCCACACTGAGTGGATCAGCACAATGAGCCAGGCATATATACTAGGTTCATGGCTTCAAAATGCTTATGAAATCTGAACAATACTCCAGAGTGGAATTCGAGAAAAGTTGACCTTTCCAATCATCTTTATAAGCTGACAGTCAGCAATCCCACAGAAGGGGCCTGCAGAACTGGCTGGCAAAGGCAAATGAGAGCAGTAAAACCCAGAGCAGGAAAAGAGCAATGAACAGAGATAGACACGGAGTTTCCCGGTGAGTTATCAGTTCCTCTAAACCTCCGTTGGGTTACGTATCAGCCTGAGATGGGTGGAAGACAGCTGCCTGGTCGGATGGGTCTCCCTCTTGGTTAGACAGCATGCTGTGCTGGTGGACTGTCTTCACCCAGAAACAGTGTACCCACAGAGTTATTCCTGCAACTTTAAGAGCAGTTGGAGTAACAAGTTCAACAGTATGTGGGCCTGTCCACTGAGGTTTCAGTGGTTCTTTCCTCCAGTCTTTGACCCACACCTGATCCCCAGGATCATATTGGTGAACCGGGCCTCCCAATGAGACTGGGGCTTTCTCTAGTACACATTTATTTATAACCTGAAGAGTGGTACCTAAAGCCTGGACTTGTTCCCATAGATGCTTGTCTCCCAATTGGGAAAGACTCCCAGGGATACTGCCCAGGATTGACAAGGGCCTGCCATATAGGATCACACAGAGAGAACCCATGTTTTCCTGGGATGCATCTGACTCAGAGAAGAGCTAGGGGCAGGAGATCTACCCACGTATGACCTGTCTCCTGAACTAGCTTTCCCGAAGTGCTCTTGAGGGTGCGATTCATTCGTTCAACTTTCCCTGAACTCTGTGGCTGACAGGCAGTAAGTATATAGCTTCCAAGTCACTCCTAGTTCCTTTGCAAGTATCTGCACTAGATCAGCTACAAACACCAGCCCACTGTCGCTGTGGATGGTTAAGGGTATGCCATACCTAGGAATTATTTTTCTGATGACCTTAGTGACTTCCCTACCCTTTTCGTTCCTAGTAGGGAGTGCCTCTGTCCAGCCTGAGTAGGTGCAGATCAGGACTAGGCGGTACTGGCATTCCCGAACCCAGGGCAGTTCAGTGACGTCTACCTCAATGTCCTCGAAGGAGCACTGCCCATCTGCTGCAGCCCTGCGGGTGGATGTGGGGTAGCGCTGGCATTATTTTTAGCACATGTGATGCCCAGTTCGTGATTGTCCTGCAGAGGGCAGGGACCCTAGTGATATAAAACTACTTCGGAGCAGCACTTCCAGAGACGTTTTCCCAAGATGAGTGAGCTGATGATAGTCTATGACAAGCTGAATTCTCAGTGTGTGTGTGTGGAATACATATTCCGCCATGTGGAAGCTGCCACCATTCCCCTGGTGCTTTAGTAGCTCCTTCTGACTTGGCCCATTCTTCCTCCCGTGGGGCGTATCGAGGTTGTATTGGTCTCTGGACTGAGGCCAGGAGGCAGACTGATTCTCCAGCTCCGCCCTCTGCCACTGCCTTTGCAGCCGGGTCTGCAAGCTGATTTTCTGTGGTATGCTCCTTTGATATCCACGGCCATGTAGAATAGCGACCATTGCTGGAAGTAAACAGTCTCTAATAGTTTCAGAATTTCCTCTTTGTTTTTAATGGCTTTGCCCCCTGCAGTTAATAATCCTCTCTCTTTGTAGATGGCCCTGTATATGTGCACAGTAGTAAATGCATAAAGGGAGTCACTATGCATATTAACTCTTTTCCCTTCTGCTAGCCTTAGGGCTCCGATCAAAGCCTGAAGTTCAGCTGACCAACCCCAGGGGAGCACCTTTACTTCAACTACAGAAGCTTCTGTGGTTACAGTGTAGCTGGCCCGCCTCTCTTCTTGTTTCATACAGCTGCTACCATCTGTGAAGAGAGTGAGCTCAGGGTTCTGTAATGGGGAGCCTGGCAGATCCAGCCAGTTGGCATGAACCTCATCTGCCACCTCGGGGCAGTCGTGTTCTGGACTGCCTTCCTCTGAAGGCAGAAGTGAGGTGGGGTTTAGAGTCTGCAGTCTCTAGAGTTAACCGGGGTTTTCACAAAGCAGCCCTTGGTATTGGGTAAGGCGTTAGCTGTTTGTGCTCCTGACTGTTTACCAGAGTCATTACTGCATGGGGCACTTTCCCATTTATTTCCTGGCTAAGCGTGAGCTTGTCTGCTTCCTTGATGAGGAGTACAGTAGCGGCTAGTGCTCTTAAACAAGGGGCCCATCCCATGGCGACTGAGCCCAGCTTTTTGGAAAAGTAGGCCACCAGCCTCTGCCATGGACCAACTGCCTGAATAAGCACTCCTAATGCCATTTCGTCCTTTTCATGGACAAAAAGGTTAAAGCACTTTTCTATGTCTAGGAGTCCTAGAGCCAGGGCCTGCCCAAGTGATTGCTTAATTCCCTGGAAGTCCTTCTCTTGGTCCTCCCCCTGGTGAGAGTGTCTCTCTCCAGGGCGGTCAGAGCTTTGTAAAGGGGCTTTGCAGGGCTGAGAAGCCAGGAATCTAGATTCGGCAAAACCACGTGGCTCCTAAGAATTTGCACAGTTTCCTCCTGGTCTTAGGTTAGGATACGGCTAAAATAACTTCTTTTTTCTTGGCTCTTAGTGCTCAATGTCCCTGGGAAATGACAAAAACCAGATAATGTACTTTCTTTCTACACATCTCGGTCTTTTTCCATGAGGCTTGGTATCCAGATTCAGCCAGATGTCTAAGGAGGGCGCGGGAACCAACAAGGCAATTTTCCCTTTTGGAGCTGGCTAAGAGCAAATCATAATATTGGAAGAGAATGCAATGAAGCTTCTCACGGGAAAGGATGCTAGGTCAGCAGCCAGAGTTTCCCAGAACAGCATGGAGGAATTTTCAAAGCCCTGAGGCAGCCTAGTATTTGCTGGCCTGTTTTTGGGTTGGTCCATTCAAATGCAAACAAGGGCTGATTTTGCCAGGCCAGTCTTTTGCAAAAAAAGGCATCTTTCAGCTCTAGTCAGGTGAACCAAGCCACATCCAGCTGTAATTGGCTTAGCAAAGTGCGTGGGTTTGGAACTAAGGGGTGTAATGAAACTGTCACTTGGTTAATGGCTCTTAGGTCTTACACTGGCCGATAGCCTCCCTTCGGCTTTCTGATTGGCAACAGAGGCATATTCCATGGTGATTGTCATTCTCTGAGGATCCTGGCCTCTTTTAACCAGTCCAGGTGTTCTTGTGTTCCTAACCAAGCTTTCTGGGGGATGGCATACTGACACAAGCACTGGGGCTGGACTCCTGGTTTTAATTCAGCTATGGCTGAGGTCTTCTCTCTGCCAATCCTGTTGGGCTACTCTCTGCTTAGCAGATTTTTCTCCTCCACCTCATGGGATCTGTAAATGCGCCACTCCTCCTCTCGGGGTGTGGTGATGGTTAGAACAAGCCCAGGGCAGCTTCTCCTACCTGACTAAAGGAAATCTGAGCCCCCAAGCTTGGCTAATCAAGCTTGCTCGATTCCCTAGTGGCTCCCATGATATTTGCAGTCCTTGTTCCGAATGGGCCCACTTGGGTAGTTACGACTGAATGCTCTGCCCCGGTGTCCACCATAAACTCTATAGGCTGGCCCTGTACTCTTAATCTGATTATAGGCTCCCAGGAACCTACAGTCATAGAACCTGATCTGTCTCAGTCCATATGGGATCCCGCCATTCTGAGGAAGTTCAAGCCCTGCCCTTCTTCGGGCCGGTCTGGCCTATCGGCTGTCTTCCTTCCTGGGTACTCATTCTTCCAATGGCCCAACTCCTTGCAGTAAGTGCATTGGTCCTCTCTTAGCCGGGGCTGGCCTTCCTTTTGTCTTGGCTTCTACCTTTCACCTTCGTGCAGCCATTTTTCCTGGAGAGCTGCTGCCAGCAGCATGGCCTTCTCTTTCAATTTGCAGTCAAACTCCCTCCTGGCTACCACTTTCTGATTCATAAAAACTTTGTGAGCTATCTCTAAGAGTTGGCTGATATTCATTCCAGAGAAACCTTCCAGTTGCTGAAGCTTTCTGCAGATATCTGTGACTGCTGGGGCTATGAAGACCTCATTTATCATTTTCTGATTGTCTGGGGTTTCTGGATCAAATGGGGTATAAATTGGAAAGCCTCGCAAAGCCGTTCGTAGTAGTCCCCTAGCAACGGCATCGGGCCTTTGGGTAATGGCAGCGGTTTTGAACGTGCTAGTCGGTTTTTGTGCCCCGGCTCACACTTCCTGCAAGATGGTCACCTGGTGTCATTGGATATTTGCTCATCCCTCCTGTGTATTCTAGCCCAGGCGACTACATCAACAATTCCAGCAGGGACGTTTGCTTCCAGGTACGATCAAGCTCCCCCTATTACATGCCTTCTTTCCTCTGTGTTACAGAGGGTGCAGAGTAACTGCTGGCAGTCCTCCCAAGCAGGACGGTGTGTTTGAAAGACAGTCTCGAGGAGGTCCGTCATAGCCTGGGGTTTTTCTGAGCAGGAAGGCGTGTGGTGCTTCCAATCCAGAAGGTCTGTGGTTGAGAAGGGCTGATAATAGATCACTGGGCATCCAGGACAGAGGGTGCTGTCTCCCTCTATATGGTCTGGTGCTTGCATCTCTAGAAGGGGCATCTGGCGAGCAGTGCTCTGGTTTCTAGGGTGTAGACATCTGCCCTGGTCGGGGGATGGTGGATCCTGGGCTGGGCCTGGCAGAAAAACAGGCGGTAGTGGGGTGTTTGGAATGATAGGTGGCGGGGAGTTTGGAGCTCCCAGTGGCAGGGCTGTGAGTTGTGCTGGGGAGATGTAAGTGGGAGGCAGTAGCTCCTCTCCTGGGTCACCCTCTAAAATGGACTTAGGGTCTTCCAGGGGCCCTAGTGGGCTTTTTGAGGAGTGTCTTGGGGTCCTCTGCAGCTCTCGAGGGTCTCTTGAAGATGATGCCAAAAGAATCCTAGCCTGACCCTTCCTGGTTGAATTGAACCGCACCCATGGGGGACAGCATTTGGACAATTCTTAACCAGGAATCTACAGACAAACTTCTCTGGATAGCCAGGGTCGTCTGACACTATCTTCCACGCACTCTGGCCCAACGGGACTTCTAAGGTGCCTTCCATGGGCCAGCCGACTCCAAAGGCAGGCCACTCAACCTCACATAGAGTCGTCAACTTTCCTGGGGTCAATTTAATACCACAATCCTCAGAAAAACCTTTCTTAAAATTCTTCACCATACGGTCTAAAATGGTTGTCTTGCTCTGACTTCCTCCCATGCCTGCCCTTGCACAGTGGCACAAAACAGATAAAGGATGGGTAGCCACTTTTCAAAGCACCTTAATCAGATGCCCGCCTGGCCGTTCCTATCACAAGGACAAAGGTCTTCTTAGCTAAGGTGTACCCATATAAGCCCCAGGCCTGGTCTCATGACCGTGAATCACCAATGTGCTTTATGATGAACAACGGAACCACAGGTGAGGGCCCCCTCATGTCCTGTGGCTTGCGCCATGGGACAGACAAATCACTCACGCATCAATCACACAGAGGTTATAAACATTCCCTCCTGAACTTTCCTAACTGTGAGACTTCCGGTTGTCTCAGAGAGGTGATCAGTTCTCCCCTTTTGCCCAATGGAGCAGGACTGACTTGGGTCTTAGATCCCTAGATGTTACCTGATGGGCCACTTCAGGTGCCTTTACTGCCCTTTGAGAGCTCTGCGGGTGCACGGCTCAGGGTCAGCGAGAAATGCTGATCTTGGGGCTGCCAAAACTTTAGCAGGGTGCACCTTCCCCTCCAAGTCGTCCCATCCCACCAGCCATGAGCCAGTTCCCCAAAACTGTTGGCCCCCAAAAGCCAACACAATTGGGGTTTTCCAGTCAGGGAACCAGATGTTACAGCTCTCCTAGAGACAAAAGCCAAGTGTGTGCTCTTTTGGAAGTAGTATAGGCAGATTTATTACCTGCACAGACCCGGCTAGAGTTCTTTCCAAAAGTCTGATCCCTGCATGAAAATGGAGGTACACTTTTAAAGGTTTAGGGAGACAAAAAGGTGCAAAATTAAAGTGGGCGTGACAAGCAGGAGCCCAAGTTAATCGTGAATTCTCCAGAATATGCATAAGATTTAGACTGCAAATAATTAGAGAAGTTTGTATCTCATCAACTGTGCATTTCAAGAAACAAAGGGGTGCAGATTAAGGTGGGAGTGACAAGCAGGAACTCAAGTTAGTTGTAAATTCTCCACATAGACAGAATATACAGAAGATCCACTTGCAAATAATTAGGGAAATTTGTGTCTATTCGCTTGGCGGTTGTCATGGCTGGAAGGGCGGGTAGGTCCCTCTTCCCCTTTCCGCATTCCAATGATTTTCTTGGCAGTGGGAAATGGTGGAATGGCAGCAGGAAAATGGTGGCCAATTATGGTGGCGGGAAAATGGCGACCAATTTTTCTCCTACAGAAGAACTAAAAGTTAAAATACGTATTTCTTTCTTAAAGGTAGGCAATATCTTTTAGTCTGAAATCTCACCCATGGAAATGGGAAAAAAAGAAACCAAATAAATGAATGATGACAGTTGGGTCTAATTAATTTAAACTGCTTCTGGGAGTAGCAACTTGATATGGATACAAATCAGAGATAACATTTTATGAGACTATTTTTACATTTGTTATTAAGTGAGAGAAGTAAAACCTATTTTATCATATAATATCACTAGCTATTTATCTTGATTACAGAAACTGTATCTGCTTTTGTTTTATAAATGTCATGTTCGCTTTTTCTCCCAATTAAATAAATTAAATTATATGCTCATTGTCAGGTCAATTTGTTTGTAACAGTTTATGCTTTTCTTTTAAATTACATGCATAAGAACGTTTGAGCATGATACCTAGTGAAACACAGAACATTCTTTCCAATTCTTAACATGAGTCTTACTTCATTATTCTCAAATAGAACACCCAAATGGAACACAAACATGTACCCCTGCACCACAGGTATTTCAAAAAAATACTATGTTTTTATCAGTCTTGCTTCACAAATAATTTATAATTTAGCTATGTTGTAAAATTATTAATTAAGCACCATGTTATTGTTCTTGTTTTTATAATTTACCATTCAGTACTATGCCTTATAAATATGATATTAAGAGGGGTATCGCTTATGTTGGGTTCTGTGTTCTTGGGGAGAAGACACTGGTGCTATATCAATTTCACCAGGACTCAAGAGAAGTAAAACAGGTTTACTGGTGAAATGGCAAAGTAGAAGTAAGGATGGAAGATGAGCAAAGTGATAGTACATGCTCAAGGATAGAGGCTGGTGGTTGCCAGAGGAGTGTCCCCCTGTACTAGGGGCTTTGGATCATTATAGGGGCTCTGGCTGAGTTCCAGTCCTTGGCTTCACCTAGGGGCATTTTCAGGAGGATTTTTTCCTGGAAAGGGAGGAGAGTTCCAGTCACTCCGTTGATAGCTTCTGCACTTGTTCAGTACCCACAATTCTCCCCGATTGCCCACAAAGGGGTAGGTCAAAACTGCAATGCTAATTTTATTATAACAGCTGAGCTGAGCCAGTTCACTCCTTCTGGCTAGAGCTGCATGTTGGTTAGGACAGGCCTGTGAAGATTGGGTTCTGGTTCCTCTTTTCTAAGGTCATTGACCTTTAAACTGATTGGTGGAGCTGCCTTTCTGCTGTTTGCCTGTGACCTCATAGGTCTCACTCATTATCAACCTGTCCACACTGATGTCTGTGACCTTATAGCCTGCACCAGCACACCTCTCTCTTCTCTCCCACCCCTTCCTCCTCTCATGGCTACCTGCGACCCAACAAATCCATCTATAACATGGATATTTCTATATGCATCATAACTATTTATATTGAAATTAATGACCCACTTTCATTTGACAGACGACTTTGGCTAGTAAGCTGAAAAATAAGTCTTCCAGGTAGAGTAGTGGTTGGGTCCACAAGGACTCAGTTCAACTCCCAGGACCTGGGGGGCAGGAGGGGTGACACGATGAACTAGTTAAGATAAATAAATATGTCTTTTCCTCCTCTCCTTGCCTGCCTGCCTATTCATCTTCACTCTTGCCCTTACCTTTCCCTAAAAAAAAAGACCTTCCTATGCTAAGTAGGTTGTTCAGGGGAATTTTCCATGAATTGATCTATCGCTCTGAGATTTTGATACAAAAGAAAAATGTAACTAAAGTTTTGATATCTTCAGACATTTTATTTGCAAAGATATATAAAAATTATTAATATTTTGATTTTCAAAACTTTCAGTTTATTTCCAGTTGAAAGATTAATAAACCTAGTTAATAGAATTTGAATATTTTTGGGAAATCCTTTTTGCTAATCCTTCCAGAAACCAAGATATTGAACAACTCTAGAGATTGGGATAAAAATCTTTTTGCAGGTCTGGGTATTTACAATCATTAGCTTCTGAAAGGGACAGAATGGAGGGGTTAAAATTGAAAACCATGACCCAGATTCAAATGAAAATACCTGTATAGCATTGAAAGAGACAGAATAGGGAGTTGAAGCTGAAAAGCTGGAAAGAGGCAAATTAAATAACAAAAGAGATGGGCCAAATTAGAAGAGGTTGATCAATTAACAAAGGAGAGATGGCCAGATAGGAAAGAGACATAAAACAGTTCCCCAATATATGCTTGGGAATCCTCTCCCAACCTGCCTCCTGTACGCTTTCTTCCAACTTGGAAAGCCTGCTTTCACTCGAGAGGGTTTTTTCCTTCTTTTTTCCTTTCCTTTTCCTTTTCCCTTTCCCTCTTCTTCTCTTCTCCTTTTTCTTCTACTTCAGTACAAATTTTCTTACTCATTAACACTTTTAGTAGTCCTGAAGTTCCTTTTGGAGACTGAACTCGAGAGCCTAACACACAGGGCAGGAAGACCCTACAGGTGAGAGGAGGGAATGGGTGGGACTAGGGGGGCAGCTGCCTGGCTTAGATCAAGGCCAGGTTAGATGGCCCTCTAAACCAGAGTCCAACACTGGGCATCTCTCCCAGTTATCCTGCCAGTTTCTGGTGCTTCTCTGACAGGGCCCCATGTATGCCCCATCATTTCCAGCAAAATTGAAGCACGGCTTCATTAAGTTCATAGGTGGTCGAATCACTAAAAATTTTAAGTGATCCATCACAATGTGATTTTGGCAAATATTTCAAAGTTTAAGTAACGCAGTGCACCACTATAACAAAATTCCTTTCAAACCTTAGCATTTGTTTATAAGAACAAATTTTCACAATGATCATATATTAAAATAAAAAGGAGGATAGGAATAGAAACCATGACCGGACCCATACCTTTTAGCAATAAAGAAATATTTATGTTTTTCATAAACATTAACAAATAAAAAATTGGTTACAAGTCTCCTTTATCTCATTAAGAGAGGCATTTGCAAAATAAAAATTATTTTGTTAGATACTTTTTAATCAAAATTTAATCAATTATCAGCAATTGCAATGTTGCAATATATTTTTTAAATATCAACCTTTATAGTCATCAGCATTAAAACAAGATTTTCCATTATTATACATACTTCTGATGTTTAGAAGAATAGAGAATGATTAATAAAAAAACTTTCAAATATAAAACAAATCACCTTAGGATAAAGTCGTATAGCAGAATGCAACAAAAAATTTGATTTCAAGAGCTAAAAAAAATAAAGGAAAAATTTCCTGACAATCACTGGAGAATTTCTAGTTTTGTTTTGTTTTGTTTCTTTCGAAAAAGAAAGCAGGTTTAATTTTTAAGTCCTATTTTAAAATATTGAATGGGGAACATTTTAACAAGTAGCCAAATGAAATTTTGAAATATGTCATTTAAATGTAAATTAATACATATTATTAAAGTCTGACCTTTATGAATTATAAAATACTATACACATCTCATCTTTATCACTAACCTTAGACAACACATTCTCTACAGTCTGAAAATATATCCAGTATTAACATTTAACTCTGAAAGACTGGAAATGTTCTACAAGAGGTTATGTTATTCCTGCAGTTTTACAATTTAAAATTTGACCTTCATTTTGAAGGTCAGTGCTTTCTTACACAATTTTTAAATCCTTCACTAGCATGGACTCATAAAGTATCACTTTTGCCACAAGACATATGTTGCAATTTTTACGGTTCTTGGAGTTAATCAACATCATTAATGGTGAGAATTTCTAGTTTTTAATGATTAATCCTGAATTTCTTTTTCATATTAATATTATTCCTTTAGTTCACAATGCTGACTTCCATTTAGGATATTGAAATTGTGTCTCAGTCTATATTTCAAAATGATATTTGTATTTACACTTCTTTTGATATATTTAAAATACGATGTGACTATTAGATCGTTGAATTCAGTTTAACATTTTAAGGGGAATAAAGTTTTTTTTTAATTAGTTTTGGAATATGGCAGTAAAACACTTAAAAGAATCTTGTCTTGGGAAGCTATTTATAGGGAAATAATGTGCCATGTGGTCAGCATAGCTCCACACAATACCCCAGCACAATGTAGTAAGGATGCTTTGAACCTGGCATGGGCCATGGTGGAAGTCCAGGCAAATTGTTCAGAAAAAAAATTGTCATACCAGTTGCTAGCAGAGCTAACCTCTCATTTCAATTTTCATGACTCTTTCAATGAAACTCCAAGTTCTTACAATGAATGGCTCCTATTATTAAGAAAAATTATGTAAATGTATGTCTTTGTGTGTCGTGCTAGAGTATTTTTAACAAGCCTACTACCTAGAACTTTCTGTGATGACGGGAGTATTGTATATCTGATGGTTCCATATAATAGCTACGAGCCACATGCACCTATCAAGCATTCGAAATATATTTTTAACTTTATATATTTATTTAATTTAAAATTCAAATAGCCACATGCAACTTGGCCACCGTATTGGACAGACTAACTCTAACATGATGTACTTGGGTTAAATTTACTATTGATTAGTCTCTCCAAAGTTAAATGTTAGCTTCTATAAAATTCATAAACTGTAAACAATATTTATTCTGTGCGATACAAAATTTTATTACCTGTAGAACCTTAACCAGTTTTATATTTAATTAACAATCTAGTTCCACACTATTTTTCTTTCATTAACAGTATATGCTTCAGTCTTTTGAGCTCTTTTTATACTCATGTTGTTTCTGCCATTGATGTTTCTGCTATTAATTGGTATATGTTCTCTACATATTTGAAGAAAATAGTGCCGTTGAAGTTTTTAAAATTTATAATCTGATGTTACTCCTCATCTAACTTCATTTGCTGTTTCCTGATTTCCTATAGCCCTCAGATTTTGCCTCTAGTTATGAACCAGAAGCACCTTTTAATTACTTAGCTCTGTTTGAAATCCAATTCCTGTTTGTATTTGTTAGAGGAAAGGATATGAATTTTAGAGCATGAGTGGATTGATACCCCAGCTCTGCCACTTATATCTCTGTATAACCTGGAGAAAGTTATTATGATAAAAATGTAGGAAAGGCATGCCCTGGCAGCTTTATGTTTAAGTCTGCAGCCTCTGGCTGCATGGTCCACATGCATCCCAGGGATCTAGGTTCTCAACCCTGGATCAGGACTTAGGGGTAGGGTGGAGAAAAACCAAGATGAACAACTAAGTAAGGAAATAAATGTGTCTTACTCTTCTCTCTTCCCGCTGCCTGCTTTCCTACATTCCTGCCTAAACCTTTCCTTAGAAAAAAAAAAAGGAGGAACTACCTAAGTTTGCTATGAGGAGCAAATAAAGTATCATAAATAAGCTCAGCAGGCTACTGAGCAAGTTAGTTAAAACTAGTAGTCTGAATATCTGAAGTGTCTCGTCCTTTTTCCTCTCTTCATATTTTATGTCCCTTATCCTTTAATAACTAAGCTTTCCCTTTGCTGTATGAATGACATTGACTGAAGTCATTGTTACAGGCTGAATTCTGTGCCCTTCCCAAATCCGTATGTTGAATTCCCATCCCCCAAATGTGGCTGTACCTCAAAATGTAACCATATTTGGAGATAGAGTATTTAAAAAGATAATTGAGTTAAAACTTGATCATGAGGGGAAGCCATAATCCAATATGAGTGGTGTCTGATTAATTCCATTTCTGGTTGGCTACACCACTCCATCAAGTTTTCACAGACATTGTAAAAATTATTTACCAATTTAGTCATTTATTATTGCTCAATTGTTACAATTTTTAAATCTTGACCTCTCTGTACATTGCAGATCATGAAAATAAATTAAATTTCATTATAGGTGTGGTCTTGTGAATTTTTTTCTTATATTGCTTATGTATTTTTCTTAGAACTAGTTCACATGTACACATTCATGACTGTTAATGGTTTTAATATAAAACAGCTCTGTTTCAATCTATAATCTTTACAATAAGTTCTACTTTCTTGATATAAAAATTCCTTTGTGTGTGTCTGCATCCACACATATATGTATATATATGTATATATACATATGTATATATGTATATATATGTATATATATACGTACATACGTATATATATATTTACACACTTTTTTTTTTGAAGCAAAAGGATGCAGGAAGGAAGGAAACAGACAAGAAGAGGAAGCAGCACTTCATTTATTAGTTGTTCATTTTAGTTCATCCCATCCTGGGCCATAAACCTGGGTCTTTGGGCTGTATGTGGACTGCTCTCTAGGTGCAGGCTTACCCCCAGGGCACACCTTATCAGTATGTATTATCCATGTGTTTTTGCCCATTAATAGAAGGATGCTTTAACATTATCATCCTTCCTTCATATATATATATATATATATATATATATATACACACACACACATATACACACATTTATGTAAATGTCTAGATTAAAAGTGAAAAATAACCTCTGTAGATATCAATTTTTGATAAAATAGAGTATACACACATTTTAGTCAACTAGTAGAGGAATTTTCCCTAATTTTATGAGGGGTGCTTTCAGAAATATGTAATAATCATTACATGTTAGCTGTAAAGATTTTGAAATTGCTAGAATAAATTCTTAGTGTTATTGATCATTCATAAACTTGTAATTACATAATGCTCTATCGAGCTTTCATTTGTCTCCCAATATACAAATAAGGGATTCCAGTATAAAAGCAGTGCCTGAGTTTAGGGCAGTTAGGATGTGTCTATAGGGAAACTGGAGCCCAAATGGGATACCTGTTATGACTGAATCCCTTAGGATTAATCTCATCCTTTCAATAATGCAGATGTTATTTGTGAAAAGTAGATGATTTCACTCTGATGCAAATTAATGGGCCTGGCTGTGTCCGACCTGCGGAATAGTCAGCTGGGGTCCAGAGATCCACCTAGAACGGATGAAAGGGGTGGGACAAGAGGTGCGAAAAATGACAGCAAGACAACGAATTCTGATCAAGCTGCAAAATTTTATTAAAATGGAGGGACTTATATAGAAAGGGAAAAGAAGGGAAGTAGTTCTGATAGGTGGCCCCTGTGCATGTCTGCTGCGTGCTCTTTAGTTGGA